>OZ007540.1:6558612-6821112 GCA_963931895.1 Eupithecia pulchellata
ATACATTAAATAAATACTAACTGTTACCAATAAATAATACATATGTATTTAATATTATAAAACTTATAAACAGTGTTTATAGATGGGCCGAGGTTGATTGCCAGTCGATAGTGTTTTGTTAACTAGTCGGTGCCACGCCGATTTTCTTAATTCTTTTTTGCACGATAAAATTTATTAACATTGGATTATTGAAGTTTTCATAGGAGTCCCTAACTTTTTTGAACATAATCTATAGCCTATTTTTATGAGGATGTGGGATTCTGCAAAATATTTTATCAAATCGGTCCAGTTTCGGAGCCAAACAATCTTTCTTGTTTCTAATATTATAAAGAGGAAAGATTTGATTGTTTGAATTGAATAGGCTCCGAAACTACTGGAACGATTTGAAAACCTCTTTTACCATTTTGAATCCTAAATTTTCTTTGATGAACAAAGACTGCAAAACAATTTTTTTGTTAAATACCCTTGCGAATACCCGAATACCCGGCGGACCGCTATTATGATATATATAAGATACTAACCTCTCCTCGGAAGTTAGTGGGTGTACCGCCCATATTGTAATGCACGGTCGGCAGCACGGGGATCGGTTCCTTGGTGACGTCGACGCCTGCGAAGATCATGGCCGTCTCCGAGATGCCGGGCAGACGCTGGGCGAGCTGGTCCGGGGGCAGGTGGTGCAGTTGGAGGTATACATGGTCCTTCTCGGGACCGCAGCCGCGACCTGCGATATGATATCAGAACTTACAAATTATATTTAAATCGATCAAAGTTTCGTGAACTTTAAAGTACGAATTTCGTACTTTAAAGTTCACGTAATTATTGTACTTACATACACTATTGCATTACGAAATTCGTAATAACTGTAAAGTTCACAAATCTAAATTGAATTGTCTAACGAAATTTGTCATAAAGATTTTTTTTTTAAATCTCTCCTTTTTTGCTATCTGCCTATTTAGGCATTTGGCAAAGAGTTTTGTATTTCTTGCTTCAGCCATGTCATGTATGGTATATGCCCAATGGTGTATCCATTTCTTTGATGCTTTCATATCAGGTCTTGAGGGGATTTTCTCTTTACGAAACGGAAATACATGAACCAATTAGAATTATATTAATGGTGGAAACTTTGCTAGTTTTGGTGTTAAGTATTTATGTAATTTTTGATTAAGTTTATAATAACTGTTTGTTTTCCAAATAAAATAAAATTTAGATTTGTTTTGTTGCCTTTTTTAGGAAACAAAACGTAGTATTACCTCACTTCTGTATTACGAATTTCGTAATCGACGTTCGTTTCGTTCGACGACCACTGTGGCGCGGCGGGCGAAGGTCCGCCTGCGACGCAGGAGGTAGCGGGTTCGATTCCCGCCTCGGGACAAATATTTGTACGATCTGCAGATATTTGTTCAGGGGTTCTGGTTGTTTTCTATGTATAGTAAAAAATATCTATCTATTTAATAATATTGTATTATGTATATCAGTCATCTTGTACCCATAACACAAGCTCTGCTTAGCTTGGGGCTAGATGATGCTGTGTGGATTGTCCAGCATTATTTATTTATTTAATACAGTAGCGTTAAGTTAAATTTATGAGGACAGAGTGGAAAACTGTTAAAACGACAAGAAAAAAGAAAAAAAGAAAGCGCTAAATACCCGTTAAAATAGTACAAATCATTATATAAGTTACCTACTCAACGATGTAGCACAAAATAAAGCTAAGTCAAGCATAGTCAGGTAAGAAGTATATAGCACATACCTTCCATAATCTCCACAGTCATAGCTCGGGACACGACATCGCGACTGGCCAGGTCCTTAGCGACGGGAGCGTAGCGCTCCATGAAGCGCTCTCCCTTCGCGTTCACAAGGAATCCACCTTCTCCTCGGCAACCCTCGGTGATCAGGCAGCCGGCGCCGTAGATACCTGAAACAACATTTATGTACAATTATATGTGTACTGTGATTATAGGTTCTGACGGATCACAATGTACAGAGGTTTTATTCTTATTTTAAAACTTCATTATACCTAAAGATTCTTCTTTTAAAATATATTTAAATTCATAGAAATTGACTACAAAAGAAAGTTAACAAGGAACGCGACTGTACTATATTATTTATTCTGTACGTAAATTTTTTAAAAGACTTTGTAGCTTGTGCATACAACATAAAAACAACAACATAAAATATTTTTAACAACAATTTGCCTGCAACTTTCTGTATCCGAAATAAAAGTAGCAAATAAAGGCTACTTCTACTTATATCCAGATTAGAAATACATTTCAGTAGGGCAAGCACGGGCTTTCTTGTCTAAGGTAGAATAGAGAAAAACGATATATATAATATAATAGAGAATAAGTCACTTTGTCATCGAATGCGTAAATTATTTGAAATTAATTTCTTCGACTCCAATAATGTACGCAATGTATGGCGATGCGATGCCATTATTGTCTATTCTACTCTAGAGAACAATCCCTGTGCGTGGCCTACAGTAGTTCTGGCGTTGTCTACGTCCAACATCCTAAAGCCCATTGAATAGCAGCTTGACGTTAAATAGTAGGATACTCGTTTAAAATTACGTAAAAATTATAAATTGCTCATTATGATGTGACTCAAGAATTGTAACAAAGTTGACTCATCGTGACGTACTTTACACATTAAACGATTTATGACTAGGTCATTGACCAAAACCCATAAATATGCTAAAGTCATTCACCTATTCATACATTGTATTCTACATAATACAAAAGAATAAAGACTTCTAACATCATACATAATACAACGAAATTGACGAAGCTATTGCACTTCTTTTAGTTCTACGAAACA
This sequence comes from Eupithecia pulchellata, assembly GCA_963931895.1. Taxonomy (NCBI): domain Eukaryota; kingdom Metazoa; phylum Arthropoda; class Insecta; order Lepidoptera; family Geometridae; genus Eupithecia; species Eupithecia pulchellata. Next base: position 6,561,427 of record OZ007540.1, read on the forward strand.
ACATTATTCCAGATAAATAAGGCTATAGAATATTACAAAATAGTTAGGGATCCGTATGAATACATCAATAATGTGAGGGAACGAGCCGGGAGCTGAAGATCAAGATCGATTAGCCCTCTTTGTAGCCCTTTCGAGAGGGTTTAATTTGTACCCCAGTCTTTCTTTCGCACGTCTTGATCACTAGATATTGTCAATTGTGTTCAAACTTGCTCGCCCTACCCACCTACGGTGGCGGGACAAAGTATTTTAATATAAGTAGCACTAATTATATGAAAATTTGTAGTCAGCCAGTAATAAGTAGAAATAAATCAACAATCAAGTTTGGAAGAATAAACCTAGTAATACAGTCCACAAGCTGTTTTACTACGCCTAAGGAACATGGAGGAGAACCATACGAGTAGGAGCTAGGACCCCCACAGTAATTGTAATTTTTTTATTAAATACCCGTAAGAAACCAAGGCGGATCCCTAGTACTATTATAACAAATATGGTAAACCCCACCTGTGGGATGGAACTGCACGAACTCCATATCCTCATTCTGCAGGCCAGCGCGCGCCGCCATAGCGGTACCGTCACCAGTGCACGTGTGAGCGGACGTGCAACTGAAGTAGGAGCGCCCCGTACCGCCCGTCGCCAGGATCGTGTTCTTGGCTTGGAACCTGGAAATAAGGGATAAATAGTAAGATAAATAATAGCCTATTTATAATATATTAATATAATAAATAGGCCTATGTCCAGCAGTGGACTATTATAGGCTGGTGATGATGATGATGATGATATTAAGGCTCTGGTGACGGATGAGTTCCAATACAAACGTTACCAAAATGATTTGTAATTTGAGCATATTTTCACCATGTACTGCTATCATTTGTAGTAGAATAGTGTTTATTAAGGTTCCTGCCACACAATCTTTTTTAAAATTTTACCAGGTATATATAGTTCATTATCTAGAAAAGAATAGGTAAATAAACGCGATATACAGGGTTATTTTTAAAACACCAGCAACCTTCACTGACCAGGTTCCTAGAATCATCACCAACAACGTTTGTTCTACGATTTTTGAAATAACTCAATAGGTACATTAATTAGACCCCGTAGGGGAAAATAAAACAAAAGGTACACGATAAATACCCGATAAATATTCTTTAATAGACCCCGTAGCTTTCCTGTATATGCTCTTATTACTATTACTTATATTTTAACGGGTATTTATTGTTCATTATCTAGAAAAGAATATCTAAATAAATTCTCACCTATGCAGCGTTCCATCCTCGAGGTTCAGTGCTATACATCCCTTGCAGACGCCATCTTCCATCAGAAGGTCCAACGCGAAGTACTCGATGAAATACTCGCAATCGTACCTCAGAGACTGGCCGTAGAGTGTGTGTAGAAGGGAGTGACCAGTTCTAAGGAAAACAAAAACATTTTAGATTGTAGATGATCAATAATTTGATTGTTTTGAACAAAAAAAACTCACTTAAATTTCCACTGTTTCTTAGGTTTTCTGGGATAAATACTCAGCAATTAAATTATTATGACACCACCTATCATTTTCTATACAATACCAAAATAATACAACCGAACATAGTCTTGAAGTTGGTTAAAATAATAAAATTTTTTGAACCCCTAAAATAAACAGGTCTCTGTGGCAGTTATTAACGGATGAACAGATTTTAAGATTAGGTCCTCGAAAGTTTAAAAAGACCTTCGGTCATTAGTGGTATCTGACTGTCACAGCCAATTTTTTTTTCAATTTGATTCAACCTGGAGAGAACAAGTACGACAAGTGCGAGTGTAACTCGCGCGCCGAGTGTTTTGAACTTGTGTCGTTTAGGTAGGTAAGTACGTATATGACCTGTTGGCGCGGTGGGCTTACAACGCAGGAGGTTGCGGTTTGATTTCTGCCTCGGGACTAATATTTGTAGGATATTCAGATTATTTGTTCGGGTGTTCTTGTCCTTTTCTGTACACAAAAATAAATCATAAAGTATAAAAGCTATCGTAGTAATACTAATAACACAAGCTCTGCTTAGCTTGTGGGTAAATGATGCTGTGTGGATTATCTAGGATACATATCTCTTCTCAAAAATTATGAGAATTACGGTTTTGGTGCGCTGTGGAACTACTATAACAGTTACTACAGAGATTAGTGGGTAGGTAAGTGGGTTGGTACCTACAATTTTTTTTCGACTTTTTTCAACCTATTTCACTAAGTATGAAACTTAGACGATTTTCAAAACCTGTTTTGAATTGTCGAAATCCATACCTTTGATTTGATATTACTCTTAATGAAATAGCCCCCATTGTATGAAAATAAGTTTTTTGACCATATTTCAAAAAGTATTATATTTACAGACTTCTCTATATTTTTCCTGTAAAATATAGATCTATATCTACAAACGCTTAGTACATTTTACATCAAACACTCTGCAATCTTCGGAGATAAGGGGGGGGGGGGGGAATGGTCAATTTTTCGACCTTTTTCAAAATATTTCGAAAAGTATAAAACTTATCGAAATTTCAAAAACTGTTTTGGAATGTGCAAATTGATACCTTTCATTTGATACCCCACTTGGGGGGGTAGTCTCCCCTTTAGAAAATTATCCCCCCCCTTTTTAACCATATTTCAAAAAGTATTACTTCTACAGACTTCTCTATATTTTTCCTGTAAAATATAGATTCATATCTACAAACACTTGCTACATATCACATCGATCGCTCTGCAATCTTCGGAGATAGAGGGGGGGTACCGGTCAATTTTTCGACCTTTTTCAAAATATATCAAAAAGTGTAAAATCTATCGAAATTTCAAAAACTGTATTGGAATGTACAAACCAATACCTTTCATTTGATACCCAACTCGGTGGGGTAGTCACCCCTTCAGAAATTTTTCCCGCCCTTTTTTGACCATATTTCAAAAAGTATTATTTTTACAGACTTCTCTATATTTTTCCTGTAAAATATAGATCCATATCTACAAACACTTGCTACATATCATGTCGATCACTCTGCAATCTTCGGAGATAGAGGGGGGGGGGAATGGTCATTTTTTTGACCTTTTTCAAAATATTTTAAAAAGTATAAAATCTACCAAAATTTCAAAAACTATTTTGAAATCTACAAACGAGTACCTTTCATTTGATACCAATTTTGACTTTCTACGGCCCATTTAAAATTTTGATTTCAAAATTTGTATGGAAAATCTTCATTTTGATTTTTCGTTTATTTTTATTTATTTTTCAATAAATATGTGCGGGCGCACAAAATTTATTATTATTTCAAATTTCAAGTCAATAGCTGCAGTAGTTTCTGAGATATTAAGGATTCAAAACACAAAACAGACCCAAAGCGATTTCATAAGGGTTTTGCAACCGATGGCAAAACCCTAAAAATGAAAATAGCTGACCAGTAGAGACGTGTATTTTACACTAAACTAATGAAAATAAGATAAAAGAAAGACTAGGCAATATGGCAATAACTTTATTAAAATAAACAATGTAAAAAAAAATATTGAATCCTGCTTGTTGTTGCTAAGTGTTCTTTCTTTGCTATGTTTCTAGAGCAGTTAAATTATTATAAAGGTAATCTCTGAACCATTATTCAAATAGTAATCTCATCATTGAAAATCATCGCGTGTTTAGAGCTAGCATTCTAATACTCTACCATTTTATGCAATGTTCTATTTTAGTGCGCACTTTCCGTTCTAAATTTAGTGTTTGGAAAATAAGCGCATGTTTTTAAGCGTGTCGCAGTTTTTATTTGGTGTAGTGACGTAAGAGATATCGATTGTCATTTGTCTCCATAATCGGACAAGTGCGTTGTTTGGTTATCGTTATGTAAATGTAGGTTTGTTTTCAAACGGTTTACATTAATAAAGGCGTAGGTAAAGGCTCAATACAATATTATATTGTACAGCAGAAAATAATAATATAACAAAAGACGTTACATAAGATAAGTACCAAGTGATGCCGTGTGGCGACAGCATACTATGCCGTGTGGCGACAGCATACTAATGCCGTGTGGCGACAGCATACTAAAGAATTTCACCACCCCAACTCATCCCGTGGGTGTCGTAAGAGGCGACTAAGGGAAACACACCGGGGGGCGGGCAGCAGCGCCCTCTGCAGAACTACTCCACGAAACTGCGATCCCCAACCCGCATGCCCAGCGTGGGGATTATGGGCAATTACCCCCAATGATAAGAAACGCCACAAAATGGCCCCCAGTTCCCGGCCGCCTCGCTATTCCTGGCCATGGTAGCGGCCACGGTAACGGCGGGGCAGGGGGTGCTAGGAATCTCCGGGCTACATTAGGCTACCACACCCCACACACACTGACCCTGGCAACGTTTAACGGACGCACTCTGAGGCTTGATCACCATCTAGCGCAGTTGGAAGTGGAGCTAGAGAACATTAAATGGCATGTTCTAGGGTTATGTGAAGTCCGTAGAGAGGGGGAGGACACTGTAACCTTAGACTCGGGCCATCTTCTCTACTTTCGCGAGGGTGATAAAACATCCCAGGGTGGCGTAGGTTTCCTCGTCAATAAGGCCCTCTCTAACAACGTCGAAGAAATCTCCAGTGTGTCGACCAGGGTAGCGTACCTGATCCTTCGGCTGTCTAAGCGCTACAGCTTGAAGGTCATTCAGGTCTACGCACCGACCTCGGCACACTCGGATGATGAAGTAGAGGATATGTACGAAGACATATCCAAAGCCTTACATCACACCACCAAGGCTCACTTCAACGTTGTTATGGGGGACTTTAACGGCAAGGTGGGAACCCAGACTGGCAACGAATCCCGAATAGGCCCGCATGGTTTTGGTGTTCGAAATCACAGGGGACAAATGCTCGTCAACTTCCTCGAGAAAGAGGGGCTGTTCTTAATGAACTCATTCTTTAAGAAACAGCCCCAAAGGAAGTGGACATGGCGGAGTCCCGATTCTGTGACAAAAAATGAGATCGACTTCATCATGACGGATAGCAAGCATATATTCAGAGATGTCTCAGTGATCAACAGGTTCAATACCGGATCTGATCACCGACTCCTTCGAGGCTCTCTGAATATAAATTTGAAGCTTGAAAGAAACCGTCTGATGAAGTCCACGCTCCGACCGAACCCAATCCAAATCATGGCGGGCACCGAGAAGTTTCAGCAGCTTCTCGGGGATAGATTCGCTGCCTTGGAACCCACTGATGACGCTGACGAGACCCTACACAATCTGGTAGACACGCTGAGGGACGAGGGCATCAAGTTTTGCAAAAAGCAGCATACTGGTAAGAAGTCCAAACTCTCGGATGAGACTCTTGGGCTGATGACAAAAAGACGGGAAACCACCCAAGCGACTTCGTCAGAGAGGTCAGACCTGAACAAGCGAATTGCGAAGATGGTACGACGCGACCTTCGGAGCTCCAATACACGCCTCATCGAAGAGGCGATAGAGCGAAACCGAGGGTCCAAAGTATTCACTCAGCAGCTTGGAAGGAGCCACCTGACGAAGCTTTCAACGCACGACGGAAGGACCGTATTGTCGAAGCCGGAGATATCGGCCGAGATAGAGGACTTTTATGGCCGTTTATACGCTGCACATGCTCCCCGTTCCCAACGAGACGACCACGATTCTAGAGCCACCTTGATACGCCACTATACCGACGAACTGCCAGACATCAGTCAAGACGAGATCGTGTTAGCTCTGAGGCAGCTTAAAAATGGAAAAGCCCCCGGTGAGGACGGAATAACATCAGAGCTTTTGAAAGCTGGAGGATACCCTGTTATACAGGAGTTACAGAGCCTCTTCAACGCCGTCCTTCACAGTGGGAGAACTCCAAAGGCGTGGAGTGGGAGTTTGGTGGTGCTCTTTTTTAAGAAGGGAGATAAAACCCTTCTTAAAAATTATAGACCCATCTCGCTCCTAAGTCACGTCTATAAGCTTTTCTCACGAGTTATATCGAACCGTCTCGCCAGGAGACTCGACGAGTTTCAGCCACCGGAGCAGGCTGGGTTTCGCGGAGGATATGGTACCATAGACCACATTCACACAGTGAGGCAGATTATACAGAAGTCCGAAGAGTATAATCAGCCCCTGTGTCTGGCTTTTGTGGACTATGAGAAGGCCTTTGACTCCGTTGAAACCTGGGCTGTTCTACAATCCTTACAGCGATGCCAAGTAGACTATCGTTATATCGAGGTGCTGAGATGTCTCTACGAAGCCGCTACGATGAGTGTCCGAGTACAGGACCAGCAGACTAAACCGATCCAACTGCGCAGAGGAGTGAGGCAGGGGGATGTCATATCCCCGAAACTGTTCACGAGCGCGTTGGAAGATATGTTTAAGACGCTGGACTGGAAAGACAAGGGCATCAACATAAACGGCGACTACATCTCACACCTGCGATTCGCTGATGACATAGTCTTAATGGCGGAGTCGCTAGAGGAGCTGAACCGGATGCTGGACAGTCTAGCTTCAGCCTCCCGATGTATCGGTCTTGGCATGAATTTGGATAAAACCAAAGTCATGATCAATGCCCACATTGATCCAAGACCGGTGATCGTACATGGCTACCTTCTCGAAATTGTTTCTGAGTACACTTACCTCGGGCAGATTTTGCAGTTGGGTAAAAACAATTTCGAGAAGGAAGCCAAGAGGAGGATCCAGCTAGGCTGGGCAGCGTTCGGAAAATTACGTCGAGTCTTCTCGTCATCCATACCGCAATGTTTGAAAACGAAAGTTTTTAATCAGTGCGTCCTACCAGTCATGACCTACGGAGCTGAGACGTGGACACTCACGATAGGGTTGGTCCACCAGTTCAAAGTCACCCAGCGCGCTATGGAAAGAGCTATGCTCGGAGTTTCTCTGAAGGATAGGATTCGTAACCAATTCATCCGACAGAGAACTAAAGTCATCGACATAGCTCAGAGAATTAGCCAACTGAAGTGGCAGTGGGCCGGCCATATTTCGCGAAGAACCGATAACCGCTGGGGTAAACGTGTTCTTGAGTGGAGACCGCGACTCGGTAAACGTAATGTAGGACGCCCTCCGGCCAGGTGGGATGACGATCTGCGAAAGACTGCTGGCAGATGCTGGATGCGACAAGCCGAAGACAGGGCGCTATGGCGCTCATTAGGGGAGGCCTATGTCCAACAGTGGACTAACATAGGCTGATGATGATGATGATGATGATGAAGATAAGTACAACGGGCGGCCTTAACGCTTAGAAGCGATCTCTTTCCGTCAACATTCCATCCAGGAAATAATTATTTGTAATCCAGAAAGGCAGGTGGTGTACCAATTATAATTTAAAATATAGATTATAATCATACCATGAATACTTAAAAATCATAAATAAATATATCTAACACGAAGCTAAAATGTAAATACATAGATGGTTTATAAATGTTTTCCCTTGATGTGAAACTTTACGGGTTCAAATCCAAATCAAGGTCCTAATTTTTAGGGATACCATTAAAATCCGTAGAATGTTTTAAGCTGGATTATAAATGCATTACATTTTTGGGATGCCATTAAATTCGAAGAAGTTTCTAATTCGGATTTGAATGTGTTCCCTATTGAAACCTTACAGGTAAAAATCTTGATCAAAATCAAAATTGATTTTGATTTTGTATTTTTTTTTTAACTAAGCTTATTTAATAGATACTTGCCTGTCAGCTACAGCGCAGCACCGATGCGCTTGACCTCCCTTGCCGAACTTGAGCGACTGCCCTCCGAAGGCGCGCTGGTATATCCTGCCTTCAGGGGTGCGCGAGAAAGGCATGCCATAGTTGTCCAGCTCGATCACAGCGTGGGGAGCCTCCCGGGTCATGTAGTGGATCGCATCCTGGGGAAGTTATATTTTTTATTTATTTTTAATTATTTTGACGACTTCTGTGGCGCGGTGGGCGAAGGTCCACCTGCAACGCAGCAGATTGCGTGTTCTATTCCCGCCTCGGGAGAAATATTTGTACGATCTGCTAATATTTGTTCATGGGTGTTCTGGTCGTTTTCTATGTATAAAAAAAAACTATCTATGTAATTTTGTATTATGTATATCAGTCATCTAGAACCCATAACACAAGCTCTGCTTAGCTTGGGCCTAGATAATGCTGTGTGAATTGTCCAGCATTATTTATTTATTTACATTATCATAACAGTACAGCACCAAAGCGACAAAGAAATACACTACAAACAAAACAACTAATTACATATTTCTATGTGACCTATCCAAAAAAAATTATACCGTGTCTCTGAATTTTGGCAAGGACATAAAATATAGTAACATCTTCATCTGCACATAAACTATTGATCGTGCGAAGGGCCCGTGTTTACGGGGCTTGGCTCAGAAGGTTAGTTCTTAGCTACCAACAGCCGCACTCAAAGTCGCTTAATGCCTGCTTAAATGGTTCCTTAGTGTAGAGTGTAATTAAAAATGAACTGTCTGTTAGAAGATGTAATGCTAATTAGTAAATTACTCATTAAGACTAATTTAATGATCCTTTCTGAGTGTGGCTGTGAATATGCTACTTTTAGGTTAGAATCTAGCAGTTTAGTTTAAATGTTTGCCTGTATAATGTCATAAAATATTGTTGTAATATGTATGTCGTAGATTAGTTTGTGTAAATTTTATTAATTTTGTAGGTATTGAATTTTATTATGTATAGGAAATTAATAAAATTTTTGGGATATTATCTATTTATTTATTGCATTGATGTCCTTTGCAAGGTGTTACATTTTAATAGGTAGAAATTACATGAACCCTGTAAGGGCGTAGCATCATTCTTAGTTCTTAGTTTTACAATTTGATACATGATATTATTTGATTTCCTAGAGATTACCCCACCCCAAATGAGAGAGCTTAAACCTGATAATAACAAAAATGTTATTTGATTTTTTTGATGAAATCTTGTAAAAATATCAGGTATAAACAAGTACGACAAGTGCGAGTGTAACTCGCGCGCCGAGGGTTTTGAACTTTTGTCGTTTAGGTAGGTACGTATATTGACGACCTGTTAGCGCGGTGGGCTTACAACGCAGGAGGTTGCGGTTTGATTCCCGCCTCGGGACTAATATTTGTAAGATCTGCAGTTACCTACTATTACAGTTACTACAGAGATTAGTGGGTAGGTAAGTGGGTTGGTACCTTCAATTATTTTTTCGACTTTTTTCTACGTATTTCACTAAGTATGAAACTTAGACGATTTTTAAAACCTGTTTTGAATTGTCGAAATCCATACCTTTGATTTGATATTGCTCTCAATGAAATAGCCCCCATTGTATGATAATTGTTTTTTTGACCATATTTCGAAAAGTATTGTTTTTACAGACTTCTCTATATTTTTCCTGTAAAATATAGACCTATATATACAAACGCTTAGTACATTTTATATAGATCACTCTGCTATCTTCGGAGATAGAGGGGGGGGAACGGTCAAATTTTCGACCTTTTTCAGAATATTTCGAAAAGCATAAAACCTATCGAAATTTCAAAAACTGCATTAAAATGTACAAACTGATACCTTTCATTTGATACCCAACTTGGTGGGGTAGTCACCCCCTTTAGAAATTTTTCCCGCCCTTTTTTGACCATATTTCAAAAAGTATTATTTTTACAGATTTCTCTATATTTTTCCTGTAAAATATAAATCAATACCTACAAAAACTTGGTACATATCAAATCGATCGTTCTGCAATCTTCAGAGATAGAGGGGGGGTACCGGTCAATTTTTCGACCTTTTTCAAAATATATCAAAAAGTATAAAATCTATCGAAATTTCAAAAACTGCATTGGAATGTACAAACCAATACCTTTCATTTGATACCCAACTCGGGGGGGTAGTCACCTCTTTAGAAATTTTTCCCGCCCTTTTTTGATCATATTTCAAAAAGTATTATTTTTACAGACTTCTCTATATTTTTCCTATAAAATATAGATCAATACCTACAAACACTTGGTACATATGACGTCGATCGCTCTGCAATCTTCGGAGATAGGGGGGGGGGAACGGTCATTTTTTTGACCATTTTCAAAATATTTTAAAAAGTATGAAATCTACCGAAATTTCAAAAACTATTTTGAAATCTACAAACGAGTACCTTTCATTTGATACCACTTTCGACTTTGTACGTCCCATTTAAAATTTCGATTTCAAAATTTGTATGGAAAATCTTTATTTTGATTTTTCATTTATTTTCATTTATTTTTCTATAAATATGTGCGGGCGCACAAAATGTATTATTATTTCAAATTTCAAGTCAATAGCTGCAGTAGTTTCTGAGATATTAAGGATTCAAAACACAAAACAGACCCAAAGCGATTTCATAAGGGTTTTGCAACCGATGGCAAAACCCTAAAAAGAGATTTGAAAATTTTTGACTATAGGGCGCTTTGGCACTCATTAGAAGAGGGTACTATGTCCAGCAGTGGACTAGTATAGGCTGATAATGATGATGTAATGAGTATAGTTATATCTAGTCTAGTAATAGTTACTGCAAAGGTTTGCTTAGTTGAAAGCGTTTTCGATGGAAGCTATCAAGATCGGTAAAACCGGTTTTACGATGATCCAAAATAAATGTACATTCATATTATTCTAATAATATTAAGATATCGCATGTCGTCTGAAAACAAGTCATGTCACTATGAAGGTTTTTAATCCCCAGGTTAACCGTTTATTAAATAACTTTGTTATCACTTTAAAGTGGAGAATAGAAAGAGAATACAAAACCCATGAAAAAAAAAAACCCATTTACGGAAAACCTTGAAATTCCATACAAACATTAATCAGGCCAGGTATTCATTATCATTATAACCATATTTGCACATATGGTTATGTAGTAGGTATCTACATATAGAAAGAAACAATTTATTTATATTTAACCGCAAGAGACATAAAATGTACCCAGTTTTCAAAAAATATTCGTTTGTACACGGCCGGCGTTCGAACTCACTATTTTTGTATCGAAAGCAGAACCTACGCTTTACCATATCATATCACACAACATATGTTAGTATTAATATGCGCTCCGTAGCAACTGGACAGATTCGCAACTGGACGGTTTCTCAGCTGGACGAATTCTCAGCTGGACAGATTAGCAGCCGGACAGAGTACAGTCGTCAATATTTTTGTTGGGTTGGGTGACTATTGCTTTCGGTGTTCTGATTTTGTGCTTATATTTATGTCATGAAATATCGATTTGATACCGTAATTAATTAATTACTAGGTAAGACTAGATAATGGATCTTATAACTATAACTGTTAGGATCTGTGAAAGGCGAAAAATTATGAACAGAACGATAAACAGCCTTATCTATGACGCTTTATATCACTATTTTGTTTGCAAAATATACGATTATAGAAACACGTCTTTCAAGTTTTTTGCGGTTCACAGTCCAACTTTGAATAGGTTACGTTTGTGATGTGATGACAAGTCGTAGTATGCCGTGATCAACGATGTTGTTATGTTCGTAATGGTCAAAACCTTATTCGAAGAAAACCAAGAGCCTTCAGTTGGCAAACTTAACTCGCCGAAAATTAAGATTTACTACTCCAAGCAACTATAGTTATGCTGTACAAAATATTTTACATACTCCATGTAACAGATCTGAGAAAATGTTGGACAAGATTATGAAATAGATAAAGCAGTCTTATGTAACATTAATGTCTCTGTAATGTATTTTAGTTGATGAATGATAATTTTTGTATAGCAGGTAAAAGCAGTATTTTTAGTATTTATACATTCCTTTTTATATCTATTTTCATGAGGTCTGTTTGCTGGGCTTACCACTAACCTGATCTCCGAGCCAATCCGAACCCTTTACGGTATCATACATGTGCCACAGCCAGTTGTCACTCTCCATATTACCTATAACAAAAATTTCAGATTATTTGAACTTTCCATAAGTAAGAAGTCAGGTCTATCAATTGGATAAGCTGTCTTCTAAAGAAATCAAATTTTTCTGATAGATTATGAAATAAGATTAAATTAGATTTAGATAATGCAAAACAAACATTGTATTAGTGATATATGAATGACCAAATAGTATTTCACTTCACAATGAAACCTTATTTTAAAAAAAAATATTGGATAAAATTTGACATGTCTAAGTGCTTCTTTGAAAGTGTAATAAATTAAGTTATTAAATATGATACTTTATCAAATATTAAGAGATGTCTTTCTGGCCTTGCTCTAGTTTATGAATACCTGCCCGGCAGGAGTGATTAGGGGAAAGAGGATCAGAGTGATGCAAACAGATTGTCTAAAAGATTAAATTCAACAGAATACACTAGTCTTTGAGAAGGTTAAACCTTTATTAGTTATGCTTTGTATTTTGGTCATGTTTGTCTTTGTTGATTGTGTTTCAAATAAAAAAAATTTCTTTCTTTTCTATTAATAAAGAAAATTAAAATTCAATAGTCAAATTAGAACTTGTATTTACAATTGAAACCATTGTGCTAAATGCAGACTGTTGCATACAAACAATAAGTAGCTCAATTGAGCCACATCAATACCAGTCGAAAGTTCCCCAAGAGGCTGGCCTAGTCTTCAAAATGTATAATTAATAAATAATATTAATGCTGGACAAAATAATTCCTTAGCTCTTATACATTATTTCTTTACATGAATAGTAAATTATTGATTGGGAATCAGAGCTAATTCTCTAGATAGACCAAATGGGTTTTTGCTACTTCAAACACTTTTCTTACAGTAGCATATAAAAAGGTTTTCTTACCAAGAGCAGCATTGATGCCTCCCTGTGCAGCCACAGTGTGTGACCTGGTAGGAAACAGTTTGGTGACAACAGCTGTCTTGAATCCCTCTTGGACAAGCCCGAAAGCTGCCCGAAGCCCGGCTCCGCCAGCACCAATGACCAATGCGTCATGCTTGTGGTCTATCACCTGGTAGGCCTTTGTCATGTTGCTGTTAGCAGAGCCATCTTTGATGGGTGTGGCACCTCCAACTGATAGGTGAAGGTTCCTGTATAAGTGTGAAGCCTGTAATAAAATAATTAGATTGGTTTACAGCTAGAATATTCTGTAGTATGCAAGTGTATTTTTTTAATGTTGACTCATGAAAATTGTTAATGTGTTGAATGTGACCAGAAGATTTATTGGAGCTCATGCTTTTCATAGCTGTTCTTGTAGGTACCTAATCATTTGAATAATTGGGGAGGTTTGTTGATTTGTAATTAAAAAGCTGTTTGGAATGTATTATGCTACTTAAACCACCCTTGGTGGATGTAAAGGGCATGATGAATGGTCAGCTCAACATTCCTAGAACCTATGTAACTGAAGTATTGCTTGCTGCCTTACCAGAGTGTGCTTTATAAAAATAAATTTATATTTTAAATTTATATGTAATACATAGGTATTTTGAAAATAATTTTACAAAGCACAAGGTAGTTTTTGTTAGCTAAATTTCGTGAGGAATCATTGGCAAGTACCCCGTTTTGGTGCGACGCAATCATGTGGTAAAAACAATTTCCTAAACGGTGTCGATGCCGAGTCGATTACATAACTATAAAAATACTAAGGCTTTCAAGGACAGATATGAAGTTACCAAAGTGGCCGGGCTCCGAGAAACAGCTGCTTTCATTATTGCACTCATGATGGAACTCTCTATCCGCACCCAGAGTACAAAATATTATTTTACAATCGAAAATTACATCTACACGCTGCCCGTACTAGCGTTCCGCTCGTCGATCGTCGTCGCTACGATACAGTGTTGCCAACACAGTGTCAGGTTTTGGGGCTAAATGGAGTTCTAAAAAGGGCCAGATGGGGGCTAGATTTGACCAAAAGAATTAAAATAGGTAAAGTTAGTTTTTTTTTATTGATATCTAATAAAATTAGTAAATTTTAAACAATTGTTTACTTAATAATAACAAAAAAAAAACAAACTTTTTAATTAAAAATACACCTTAAAACTCTATCTTCACATGTACTCTTTGAGTATCTAGAACGGGAGTTGGCAAGGTCAGGATACCCCTCTGTTGGTCACAAGACTTTACTGGCCATAGACGAATAATAAAACTACTTCACTCGTAACTTCGCGGCCATTTGCTGTCGTTTGGTGTCGCGAGGTAGTGCTCACCAAAAATGGTGAATTGTGCGGTTTATGAGTATAAAAGGCAATTGGAGACATCCAACTTAAGGGTACATAGTGTTTCCTATCACAAGTAAGTGATATTTTTCTGAATTGTTTTTTGTTATATTGTATAATTTCGATTTTAATAGAATATCAGTTGCGACATTTTTATTCCTTGGTAGAAGGCGTAGTGCGGGGACAAGTTAAGTGAAATTGATTGAACGAATGATGGAATGAACGAAAAATTTGTGTAAAATGCGATGTTTTTTGTAACAAAAAATCTATTGATATAGGAAAATTGGTTATGCAAAAGTATACAGATACCAGAACCAAATTTTTTATAGAAAAAATGTGTACGTCACATTTACAATAAATTATTCCATTTTAAATGTAATATAGATTTATAAGAAACAACAAATAAAATAACACATATAATGATATATAATAATATAATATTATTATAAGTCAGAAGCAGATTTATTTATAAAAAAAGGAATTACAAAACAACCTCGGTACAGAAAGACACAAGCGAAGTGATGATAGACAGCTCGTGTTTTTTCTTTTAGTAGGAATTTTCTCCATCAATTTATTAATTAATATTAATAATATAAAAATACCCTTTTTATAGGTAGCGCAGGAACACCGCACTGATCATGACATTATGACACACGGCGGGGCGGCCCGATCTACATAATGTTAATCTCGATAAAATTTTGTTATCCCTGTACCCTGCCTGTACCTATCACAATAAATATATTTTCTATCTTTCTTTCTCTCTTTCTAACTGCCGCTTTTCTTCTCCTGCTCTCTATGAAAACATATAGATATAGATAATGAAAACTTTTCGATTTGCATAAATAAAAAAAATAATATGTCCCAAATAGATGGGGCGTCAATTACAAATTATGGTTCTTAGTTAATGTCAAATGAAAGGAAAATCAACTGTTCGCTTTTCTCTCATTCGGAACAAATTTTTTTCTATTTTAAAATGCATGTCTAAAATCCCTCAGTAAGAAACAATACCTTTATCAAAAAAGCATTGTATAATTTTAACAACCCTGATTTCATTCATTCGAAATCATTATTTTTTCGGTCTTTTTACATCCAGCACTACTTTTTTGTGTTAGTGTGTAACTAAACAATAGTGTAACAACACTAATTCTATAATTGTGTGCGTGTTCTTTTGTTTGTGTGCAGCTTTTACTTTAGTGTGCGTTTATATGGACGCTTTATTTTTCTGCATTAGTATGCGTGATTATGTAAACGTGTGCTGTACCGCATTACCTCGCCCCCCGCGAAATCTGACAGAAAGATTTTATTACTGACAGAAGCGCTTGGCAACTCCCGTTCTAGATACTCAAAGCATGTACTTTGCGATGTTGATGGTAGGAGAGATTGATTATTAGTTCCAGCAGCAGGGGCCTTTTTAAGAATAAACTTATATTTTTCTTTAGATCCAATCTTTTTTAAGACTTCTATGGGATATCGTAATGTGTAGCAAGTGGGACCGAATTTTATAAGACCAAATCGTATTTGTAATCTATAATTTAGAACACCCATTCAACATCTGCGTTTGAGTGTGGCAATACGAGCATAATTAATGCCATAATAGATGCGTTTAGTTAATGTTATGTTTAAAATTCTTTTTCATTGTATCGCATTTTTTAGTATTTATACTGTGTGCCAGAATAAAGTTTACTTACACGGTTTCGGGCTAGAAATAGGGCTAGGGGCTAAATCATCATTTTAAGGGCTGAATAAGCCAAAAAAGGGCTAGATCTAGCCCCGAAAGGGCTAAGTTGGCATCACTGCTACGATAATCACGATAATGTTTGATCTCTCTCAGACGAAGTTGATTGATTCATTGATTTGACACTCGTCTGTCCAGTCAAATATGTGTCAGTTTCAAGTTGACAATTCATTTGAAAGAAACGTCCACAATCAGATGCAGAGCCAAAATTAAAAGAAGAAGAAGAATCGTGCAGTCGTAGTGAAAAGCAAGCGGTGCCATAAAAAGAAGAAGAAGAAAGTAACGTCAAGTGTCAGCTGTTTTTGTCTGTGGATAAAAACAAAACCAGCGAAGAGCGAGTCAGAAACAGCGAAGGGTTCCGGACATTGTTCAAAGTAGGTACTGTACTGACCACCACCATTGCGATTGCAAGTGCGACATCTTCGCTTTATTTCTAAACGAAATTCGTCCTTGAACGTGTGAAATTACGTAGATGTTAGTACTTTAATAAGATTTGCAATTTTTGCCAGATTAGTGACTAACACAGGCTGATGATGATGACAAGGGCGTCGCCAGGGGGGGCAGCTGCCCCCCCCTAGAGATCAAAAAAATGTACCTAGCCAACTGCAAAACAACGAAAGTCCTGCTATTATCTTGCTTTGCCGATAAATCCCGCAAAAATTCACTATCACTAGATATAAGTGACAGTTACTACAAAATATAACTTTAAAACATATTGTATTTAAAATAATTTTTATTTTCGGATGTTTCGGTCAGTCATATGCAACAAAATATTATAATTATGTACGTGTTGTGTATAGCTCGTAAAGCTTTTCACATGGAAGTTGAAACCATTCTTATTACAATCGCCATACAGGCAAACAGGTCCGTAGGGATAGGGGGTTTTGGGGATTCAAGCCACCCCCCGAAAGGTTTTTTCGGATACGTGGGAGTACTTGAAGTGGTTGTTCTGTCTTAAAATCTAAATTTTTTGTTCGTCAAAATTCGTCGGGTGGCTCGCTCTCACGCTAAGTATCATTCGAATCGTATTATAAGTACCTTATATGTAATTAAGTGAGCTAGGCGCACGCATCACATTCATTTACGCCCGACTCCATCTTGGAAGGCAGATCACGACATTAATTTTAATTTCGTTAATCGATGAATGTATTAAGTACCTATTTTCTTGTTTTGCCGTTATTAAATTCCTCTCTCCGTTTGCTGTTATTCCTTAGGATATATATACAAACTCTTCTACATTTTTTGCATACGACCGAAAGTATCAAAAAATATCGCGGCTCGCCCCCCCCAAGCTCTGAGATTTTAATATACTGAAAGTCTACGGTTTCTTGCCGAAGATGTGGTTTTCTGAATTCACATTGGATTTTATTTTGTCTGTGGGAAAATTATTCAATGCAAAAAAAAACAAAATAAAAATACGAACAAATTACAAATTTTCATTATAACTACAATACGACATAGGCTGAATTATGAATGTACGCCTATTGAATTAATAAAAGAACAATACGTTAGAATGGCTGACAATCTCAGCAGCGATGGGCTTTCGGAGGCTGAAAGAATTCGAGGTAAGTTAACCATATAATATTTTTATCGAAACACGCTTCACAAGTTTCTAATGTTTCTTAAACCTAACACTGTTACTATTTTAGAGGAAGAACTAGCTAGAGAATTGGAACACAGTGACTCCAACGAAGAAGACTCTCAAGAAATATCTTTGGAAATTGAAGAGAAACTTTTGAAAGATGAACCTGAATGTAAGTCATTATTAGTCGCTTTTAAAGTTTTTGAAGTCTCTTTGACCTTAAATTACGAAAGCTAAAAGATTTACAAAAGCCAGGAATAACCAGGAGACCACTTTTCCTCAGAAAATAGTTGACACATTGTGTAACGCAAGCTCATTTTAGAGAATAAGATGATGTTATTGTATTTTGTAAGCTAACATTTAAATTTTTTTTCAGACACAACACTAGTAAATTATGGAGAGGGAGGCTCAGGGCCGAACATAGAAAGTGAAATCATTGAAACCTATTCTGATAGTTCACAAAATATTGAGTTGGTGCATAAAGCTGATGAGCTCGGCAACCTTTATACGGACAACTCTGACACATTTGCCAGCTCACAACCGGATGTACTCCCTGATACTAATAACTACGAGTCCTATTTGAATGATTACACATTTACCAACACTGATGTAGTAGAACAAAGTCAATCAGCTGTTGATATCACACTACCTGAGGATGGTAAAGAATCAGGCCCTAACATCAGTGAGCTGCAGCAGAGTGAGACAGCTGATGAAAATATGAATGATCAGACATATGGTGAATCTCAAATGACTGAAGAGATGTTGATGAATGAAAGAGAAAGAGAAAAGAAAAGCAAAAAGGAGTTGGAGGAAGAAGAACGAGAAAAGATGCAGTGAGTACCTTTCAAAATCTAGTTTTCTTTGTTAATTTATAGCTTGAGAATTTGGGCACATTATAATAAAGGAGAAGTGCTGAGCCGTTGTCAATGTTTTGTGAGACACTTAAAACCTGCTTAGCCAATAACTGATATCCCACATAATCATGTTTCAGGGTCCTAGTTTCAAACTTTACCGAGGAGCAGCTCGACAGATATGAGATGTATCGGCGTGCAGCATTCCCTAAGGCAGCAGTGAAGCGTCTGATGCAAACTATAACTGGGTGCTCTGTTGGCCAGAATGTTGTCATTGCCATGTCTGGCATTGCTAAAGTCTTTGTTGGAGAGGTTGTTGAAGAAGGTAACTTCTTTTTTTTTGTGTTAACTTTGTTTTTTATCAAATACTCGGTTTTTATTTTTCTATACATCCCAATGTTGGGCCAATTGATTGATTGCCCAATTGGAATTTGAAAATCGTTGATTTTTCAGTGGTAAAAATAATGTCTAAATAATCTAAATATGACCTCTAAAATAAAAATACTGATTTTGAAAGTCAAAACTGGGCTACTTGAAACGAATGAGGTATGTTTTGAGTTTGTTGTTAACAAAGAATGTCAAAAAAATAATGCTGGACAATTCAAACAGCATCACCTAGCCCAAGCTAAGCAGAGCTTGTGTTATGGATACTGGGGTACTAGATGACTGATATACATAATACAATATGTATATTATTGTATACATAAAACAACCAGAACACCCTGAACAAGTATCTGCAGATTGTACAAGTTTGTGCCGAGGCGGGAATCGAATCCGCTCCGCAGGCGGACCTTCGCCCACCGCCCCACAGAGGTCGGTCGTCAAAATCAACACAAGTCTATTAGAAGTTAATATGTTTGAATATTTTTGATAGCCTTGGAAGTTCTGGAAAAATCTGGGGAACCTGGCCCTCTGCAGCCAAAACATCTTCGGGAAGCATTACGAAGGCTGCGAGTGAGAGGAGCATTGCCTCCAAGGAAAGGGTACAGAGCTTCTTTGAGACTGTAATGAATAAGTATTATCCTAACTAACAAGTTTTTAACTAACTGTAGAGGTAAGTTTATACTAAACTTATTTTGTAAATATGTTTTGACGTAATAAATCAAACGATTTGAATATTAAAATGTTAATTTATTACATGATAAAAAACGTTATTATTAAAAAATAAACAATAGGTATTACAACAGTAACTAAAGGATTATTCATAGTTCGAAAACTTTCGAAATTAAATCAGTCTTGTTAAAATGGCCAACTATGACATAGGTGTTATTGGAAATCCTTGGAAGAGTCAACTATAAAACATCATAAATTATATTTGCACATACATTTTTGTGAAATAAATAATAAAACCACATTCATAGATTTTAAAACACAAAACAAGACAATTGACACTAAAAAACCATAAACAATTTCCTTCAACGAAAGGTCCATTTTCATGTAGTACTATCACAGATTGCGTTGATCTCCTAGGCTTTATTATTTTGTGGTTTGGGCCAGCTTCTGCTATCATTTAAATAAAATTAAGATGAAGAAAAATCTACCTGTCAGAAAGGCACAAACAATTGCCGTAAAACAATAATTTCGTAACAAAGTACAAAACACAATCTTTGTATCATACTTATATGTGTTTGGGATACATGTTTATAATTAAGATTATGTTTACAAGATTATTAGGTCATTTGTTATGTTACAGACAGTTCATTGGACTGCGAAAAATATCAAAAGTTGAGCCTTTTTCGTTTTTTAGGTAAGGCATCTCTGGTCACAATAATTTAGTTTATAATGTTAATTTTAATCCATTAAAAGTTATTTACATAATGTCTACGTTATTTGTAATTTACGAATCATTTTCAATTCGCAAGGAAATCATCATCATGCAACATTCTATCTCAACTGAATTAGTATCAACATTTTAAAAATAATCCATACATTCATAGTTCGTCATAAAGTACCCTAAGTACTTTATAAAAACAACAGAAACAGTAACTCAGGACATTAATATAAAGCCCCATCAAAATTTGCCAGCTCATTGAACTGTGAATCTAAATGCTAATCACTGTCACCCTTGTACTTTATTTCACCAGGTCGTCTCTGGTAATCTTTCTGTACTAACTTTGGATGAAACTACTTATTCGACTAGAAATCTCACATGGGCCCCCTGCCTACACAGTTAGCCTTTTGACACCGCACTCGATACAGAATTTGGCGGTTTCTACGGAGAATCTCGTTCCACATTCGTGGCAGAAGCGGGAGAGGCGTGGGGCGGCACCCGAGTCTCGGCGGCCGGGGTGCAGGGAAACTTCTGAGCTACTCGAACTTAGATCCCCGTGGCCTCTCCAAGTGGGACTACGCAGCGATGATGTGCGGGACTTTACGTGTTTATCTGAAATCAAAGACGACAAAAACGTGGTTACTCTTGGCGAGGAGCTAAAATACAACGTCAGACTGAACTGACTGATGTTCTTGAAGAGGCAACTTTAAATACATTTTTGTTCGTGCTATAATGAGTTTGCCACTTACCATTAGTCGTTAAACCCTCGATTTCCTTAAACGGTGGATTTATGTCGGACTGCGGCAAGGGTTCATCCAGCTCTGCCGAGCGTTCCATTGCTAAGAACTCTTCGCTGGAGATGGACCTGACGTCGTCTTTGTGACTGCTAGAGTCTGATGCAACGGGCGCTGGCTCTAGTGGCTGGTTACCATTTGTTTCTTTGGACATGCATAGAGTAAGCTTCGACGGCGATATCCTATTCAAGCTGAAATAGATGGCGTAAATCTGAGTCTTATATTGGTTGTGAATATTAAAGCTTATTTATAAAGTTTACCTGACTAACCTGCTATATGCGGAATCGTTGCTGGCTTTGCCGTTCGGCTTACAGTTTCCATTTGACACGTCTTCTTTGAGCTTTCGTTCTATTTTGGCTCCTGAGTCACGCCGCGCTGTGCCGCGGCTAATCCCGTTGTGTTTCACCGATTCTTTGCTAGAGTGGTGATCCTTTTCCGAAGCGTACATTTTGTCGAAGTCTTTCAAGGATTGCATAAGATCTTTCTCGAGCTGATCCACTTTGTGACGCTGCTTCGCACTGTCTACTTTCTGCGTACTCTTCTTTTGGATAGAATCGAGGAAGGAAGTGGAACGTTTCATAGAGGAAGGGGGGAATAGGTTCTCATTCATGGTATTGATACTGCTAAAAGTAAGAGACATCGACTTATTAACCGGATTCATTCCGTTTGTCATTTTGGGTGTGGAACTTACACTATTGAATTCTGAATTCCTATTGCTATCTGTGAGTTGTGATTGTTTTACTACCCTAGTAGTCGAGCTACATGTGCGTTTATTTTCTAATTTTTGAGTTATTTCATCATCGAATGTGGTCATGAACTCTTCAAGATCAAAATCTTCGCAGAGCGATTCATCGTCTCTAACAGAAGTTTTTGAAGTTAGGCTTTGTTCTAACGATGATATGACCTTATCATACTGGGATTTCATATTGTTTAGAATTGGAGCAGTAGTTTTGTTGTTAAAATTGTTATTACTTTCAAGTTTACTTAATTTGCGGTTAGAATCTACGATTCCATTAATATTTTTATTACTATCGAGATTACGAGTATTGAAAGATTCGAATTTAGCTGGTAAATTTTCAGTAGTCAGTAGAGATTCCATGCTGCTTATGATCTCAGGGTTATTGAGGATTGTATTGACGTTTATAGGCAAGTTATCATTTTCGTTAATAAGCCTTGGATCAATGTAATTACTGTCTGTCATTGATGAGTTATCATCGGTTAGAATAGCATCCAGACTAACGAAATCCTTTTTATCATCACCTTTATTTATCTTATCCAACTTGACTGGTTGTTTTATAGTGGTGCGCTGAAAACTATGATACATGGAAGTTGCTATTTTTGGAATTTTGTCTTTTGGTTTAGGTGTACTGTAACTAGACGCGTTGTAACTTGAGAAAGATCTATTCAAGTTACTATTACGGTCAAAATGATTTTTGTCAATTGTGCTAATGTTTTCTTTGCTAGATTTTGTAAAGGTGGTGTTAAGTTTTTGACTAGATTTTTGTTGTTCGTTACGAACTCTGAAAGAACTAGACCTGCCGCCGAAAGTATTGTGTTCATTATTGGTGCTTCCAAACGATTTCATTCGTTGCAGGGTAGGTGTCTTTTGGTAAGATTTATTCAAAGTATCTTTCATGAATTTCGTTGTATTAGAACTGTATGTTGTAGAACCTTTTTCTTTATTTGGGCGTAGGATAGGGAGGGTTCGACTTAGATCTTTCGATGAGTGTGAATTGCTTTTAGACATGTTGGTGTCTGAGGACATTAGTTCCTTCATTTGCCTAGCAGCAGATGCGAAAGGATCATAGTTGTCATCAAGTCTGTAAATTGAACAAACCACATAAAGTGTCGTAGCTAGTAGAATAATAAGAAGTATAAGCCCAATGACAGCAACTGAAACAAAAGGTTAAGGAAGGACAAGGATAAACAAAGTAGTCTAACCTCTTTTTAGTTTCAATACGTGGTAGTTTCAATGGTGGAGAGTCCGTTGATATTGACTGACCATCGCTACTGTCTCCGGCATTTAAAAGGGTTTTATCTTCTACGGCACGGCTTTTTCGTTCCATTGCTCTGCATTTATTGTTAGTCTTGTATATTTTTAGCATTCGCTTTTTATTACAGGCTATTTTTCTTTCAGGTTTATTGGTTTCTTCTATAGATGGTAACTTAACAACACTTATTTCTTTACAATCAGCGTTGTTATCTATGTTGTCATCAGTTGTATTTAGTATCTCGTGACTGTCCTTTTTGTCGTAGAATTTCAATTCATATATAGTGATGTGCTCCATATCACTGACTTTCTTGCTAAATTCATCATCGTCTAATTTATTAGATGTTACTTCATCGAAAATAGCTTTATCACTGGAGCATTCTACAAGTTTTTTGAAGTTACTTTTTAAATCTTGGAATGTGTCAGAAAAATGGAACTTTTTAAATTGTGAATCGTCATTGTCGTTATTAATTGTTTCTAAGGAATTAGTTTGGGGCGTATGTAAGCTATTAACTACTTGATTAATTTCTAGCTGTTCCTCATTTTTGTTATTATATAAAAGTTGATCTGTCAAAGTCATGAATTCTTCAAAATCATCTGGATTTTCCGTGAATTTAGTGTAAGTTAGACCACTTCCGAAGCGACAATCGATTGCACTGTCTTGCTCATCTAAAGCAACTTCGTCACTTGCTTCAATCGAGATTAAATCGTGGCTGTTTACAAGTTCAATGTTACCTTCGTAATTTTCTGTTGAAAGTTCGTAATTTTCCTCACTTGCACATCCTTGTTTAGAGTTAATGTCAAGTTTCATTTTCTTTACATTCTCGTTTGATTCTATGTTTTCATGATTTTTAGACAGATCGCTGGTATATTCCAAGTTTTCTGATGTAGTATTACAGTTAGAAATTGTGGATGTCATCGTAGACGTAGAATTAGATAGATAATCTTTTGAATCGGGCGATTCAAAATTGCTTCTGATGCGTAATTCGCATGTTTTTACCATAGTGGGATTTTTGTATAAAAGTTCGACGGATGGTTCGGGGTCAAATTCTTTATCGATTCTTACAGTTACTTGTTTTGTTTTAGCCTTCCTGCTTGAATGTTTTGAGTCAGTGACATTCTCATGTATAATACAAGGTACACAAAGCAGTTCCGTGTTAATACCTATGGATTGACAGACTCTACTAGAACCAGGTGGAATGTCTTCCAGGCTGTCTAAACTCATACTATTGTCTTTGAGATTACTTTTTGCGCTTTTTATTTTTTTCTTTTCTTTTTCAGGGGCCTCATTTTTGTTATTTAAAGGAGTTTCGCGCCTACTAATAGGAACTCTGGTTTTGAGCTTGTTAGACTTTGGTGTTTTAGACCTTTTATCCAACATAGATATTTCATTGCTTAAGATTTTACAATCGCGTTGCTCCGAATGCTTTATTGTAGGGGTCTTTGAAGATCGTGTATTTAATTCTTCTATTGAGGGTGGTTCAGTAGTTTTGTTATCCTGGTCTTCAAAGACCTGAGCCTCATTTGAATCGTTCTTTTTTCTCGCAATAGGAATCTGGCTTTTATCGCGCTTAGCCGCTTTAGTGAACGGTCTTGAGTCTTCCTGTATATCTTTTGCTCTCTCACTATATTTTAAAATAATATCTTCAAGTTTCTTCAATTGTTGTTGCTTCTTAATCGTCAATTTAGTTTTTTGTTTCGGAGATTCAGTTTTATTTGTTTTTTGGTCGCTATTACTTTGTTGGTCAGAGGATTTGGGTTTGGGTTCTTGGGTGGTTCTAAGGAGGAGGAAAGGAAGTCTTTAGGTTTGGATATTAAAACAAACAAGGAGACAGGAACGATGCAACGTTCAAATATTTACAAAAAATTAAAAACAAGTCCTTCCTTTCCCCTTATTTGCTACGGGATATTAGATATACAAAAGCATAATTAATAACTTTTTTAAACGAACCTGGTGCTGCTAAGGTCTCTGGCAAGTCTAGCTTGCCGCGCTTTGACGTGAGAGTCGCCTGAAGAATTGCTCGTCTGTGAATGCCTTTTATTCTTAATCACAGGCACGTGCGGAGAATTGTCCTCATGACAATCGTTGCTCGATACCGATTCTGAAAAACCATTTTGACCAATTTATTGAAAATTAGGAATCACATTGACAAATATTTGCGTAATATCTGGTCGAATTGGTTTACCTGAAGCTCTAGTACGTCCGTGTCTATAGTCGCCGTATTCTCTGGGCGGAGAAATGCCCCGTGTAGACTCAACTGAGGCAGATCGGCTGTTTGAAGATTTGTCTCGCGTTTGGGATGACCTATAATTGAAAATATTGAACGAGTTTGAATATGAATAACTCATTAGATGTAGAATAATCGCTTTGTAGGTACTGTTTTGAATAAACGAATTACAAAGAAGTTTAGTTTTCAAAGTTTTCATCGATAGGTTATTAATTATTATGAATACTAACCGGCGTGCTCTCACTAGGGGGGCCTTGTACTGTGTGCGAGCATTCAGCCTCTGCTTGGCATCGATCAGATGTGGTGGCGGCTGGGAAGGCGCGACCGGCAATATCTTTGCTTTATCTGCACACCACTCAACGTGTCTCTCGAAAGCACGCATTCCGAAATTACGATTGCAGTGCGGACATTTTTGTAGATCTGACGATGGCTGAAATATTACTTTCGTATAAAAACTGCTCAAAAATTCAAAGAGCTAAAGCAATTTGTCTCAGGCTGTGGGGATAGACCTACTCTCGACTTGCGAATGTGATGTTTGGTGGGTGTCGGTTGTATTTTGAAGTTCGTAACTTCATGCTGAAAGTAAAATAATTTCATGGATCAATTTAGATGATCTTTAATACCGATCATCGTAGTTTTTCGGAGTAGTTACAACAATTTCTCGTAGATCGTAGAATGACGAAAGATCATTGGTATTAATGAACCACGGAGGTTACGAAAGCGACAGCGACAACATAATAACCCACACACCAAATTTAAATAATAAAGAATGCTCCATAAACGGAAAAGGTATGCTAACGTCTGAAATTAACATTACAAATACACAAACAATTAGATCAACATTAGAGTGAAGCGGTCGTGACGACGATACTAACGTCTATGATGAGACTTGTCTTCAGCTTTCTTGCATTATGAATAATATGATGGCTATTCGAAAACGAATAGTATAGCAGTTAGAAAACAGACAATCAATCGCCTGTTAGGTAGGTATGTATAGTTTACCTACTTTGCATAAAGCTTTATCGCGAGTTTGATAAGACAGTTACAATTTCGATCTTAGTAACGGAAAAATAATAATTTAGCTTTAGATTAACAAATTTAATGGTTTCTATTTTGTAGATAAAATACGCTTATTTGAAATATCCATCAACAAAACTATCCTTGCGGCTTCGCTCATGCGGTACTTGGATAAAACATCATACGGAAAATGTTGTTTTCTATTAGTGAAAGAATTGTCAAAATCAGTAGGTAGGTACATCCCAAAATTACCAAAAAAAATTTTTGAAAGTGAGTAGGTTCTCTCAAATGCTAATAAATTTTCATATCTATACTTATAATTATTATTATATATAATTTGGTTGGTTTGAATATGCTTCGAACTACAGGACTGAGTTGAACAATTCTTTCACCATTAGAATACTACCTACATCAGATACCTATCCTTCATGAACAAAGACTATATAATTATTTTCAAAAAAGTTAGGAATCCTTTTGAAAACTTCAATAATATACACTACCAACGCAACGTGGATGTAAAAAATTTGAAATTTTGAATTTTTTGTTAAAAACCCGTTCGTGGATCGAACCGCTAGATTATAATAAAAGTGTAAAGGTAGGTACCTAAATTTATCTCTCTCATTCACCTGTCGAGTTCTCAATAGACCTGGAACCTCACCTTGGATGTAATAACTCGCGATGGCTTGGACTTCTGTGTGGGCTTGGCAGTGGCCGGCGGGCTCTTCTCAAGAAACGGACTATTCTCGGGAAGACCGAAGTTCTTTGGCAAAAACTGTTCCATGTCTGTACCTGGAATCGGTCATAAGTAAAAGTTTATTAAACACTTGCGAACGCTTTGGCTTCGCATGTTATGCATAAAACCTTCTTCTTGAATCACTCTATCTATTTAGCCGCATCAAAATCCGTTGCGTAATGTTAAAGATCTAATATACCATACATAAGGACAGACAATGGAAAGCGACCTTGCTTGTATGTAGTGAAATCAAATCTGCTTAGTGAATTTACAAAAGGTGGTAAAACAGATTTTTTGGATAAGTAAAGTATCTTAATCTATGTAGTTACCTACTCCGATGGAATGTGATCTATTCATAGAGATGCATATAAGCATATAGCATTAAAACACTTTGAAATCTTCCTGTACTTAATAAATATCACGATTTTCCACACATTTTCACATACCGTAGCTTTTCCAGCAGAGCCCTCCACAGCTTTATTCAGTAACTTATCTAATCTACTCGATCACAAAACAGACAAGGCACGTCACAAAACATGCGAGATAGCAAGCAAACAGGCACTCATTTCAGACTTAATTAGCGACACCATGGTGTTCATTCAGTGTCGTATAATGAAGGTGATGTGTATTGGTGTGGCGTAGTGCCAGGGTCGGATCAACTTAACCCTAGAGATAGAGGGCAGCTAGATAGGTAAGGTACCAATTTGAACTTGATGTCACTCAATAACGTCTGATCAAGACAAGGATCAACTCATGAATTGCAGCTATAAGTAAATATATGTAGTTGATTTAGAGGCCAATTATCTATTAAGATATTGATTTGTTCTTTCCTTTTATCTTTTTTCGTTATTGTAGGGTTGATACCAGAAACCAAATAACAAAAAACTGCTTCAATTTCCTAAAATAATAAAATAAATTGAAATGAAAAACTAGGCTTCAGTTAATGTTTCGCTTATTTGATGTACTTATCTCTCTGTTATTAACAAAGTCAAAAACAAAAATGGCGATGGACAGGTCACATGACAAGAGAAATCCAGGAGAAATGACAAGGATCATTACAAAGACGTGACACGTGACGGCAAAAGAAAAGATATAGGCAGCTCAACAGATTGGAAGAAGACAAAGAACTGCTACATAGTCTCGAACGGATCAGAAGAGATTTCAATAACTTAACTTCTTTAGGCTTACAAAATAAGCACTTAGACAAGTGAAATTGAAAAAGAGAATACCTAATGGAAGATCTGGAAAGGCTTTTGTGTCACAGGATGCTATAAAAATTTAAAAATTTTAATTAGTAGGTAAACCCTAGGTTTAGGGCATAGGTTTTCCATACGTAAGTACACCCTACGCCCTTTAATAACATACCAAATGTTAACTTGAATGCACGCCTGTTGTGTGGGTGTATATTGCTAAATGCACACATGCATAATGCCAAGTAAAATAACCTATGCAAAACACTTGGCGGACACTTTACTAGCTAATAAGTAGGACGCAGGCATTGGCAATGCACTCAAATCGTTGGAGGTACTTGCAAATATAGGGTTTTCATTGTCGAACCTTTGACAAAAATGGTTTGAAAACTACAATAGTGTAAGGTTTCTTTTCTAGCATAGCTATTAGATCAGGTTAGATTATGAAGATGCTCGTTTGTATCAAAACTATAGATGGATAATGTCGTAAGAGGATTATGATAGTAACCTACATAGATAACTTATCATAGAATGCTGCACGACTATCTGGACATGTAAATAGTAAAGCTTCCAACGATGTTCTATAAACAACTGCGTCTATTAGTGTTAGTAAGACGTTCACATACATATAGTTAGCGATATAGATAGCAGTCAACTAAACCTCACTCACCAGAGTTGACTCCATTTGCCGCAACCAGCCCTTATAACCCACAGAAACAAATTAAAACATCATAAATAAGTAACTAATCAAATCATGCCAAAAAACAAATCTTAGATTTACAGCACAGGGAAAAAAACTCCTGTTTTAAAACTCAAACCAGCCCTACTAGGTACTAAACAGAGGGCATGCGGGCATTAACCACCTAAAATAAGCATCGAAAACCCAATAAAAGCGTCATAAAACTGAATCTGTCTGATTAGTACCAGTGAAAACTCAATCTCAAATTCCACCACCAAAGTTTACAAGCAAATCAGGAGCTAAATAAACCCTTTACGGCCATGGTTCTCATTGATGGATAATAAAAAAGCAATAATAAATTAATAGCTACCTTCGCGCCTCTGTCGAGAAGAGTCGAATCTCTTGCGTTTCCTCGCCGTCATCTTCTCGCAAATTTTGACATGTTTCGCGAGCGATGGCGGTAGAAAGGTGCGCCCGCAGACATCGCATGGCAGCAAGGGTTGTGGTGCCACGGCCTCCGGAGCTGCGGGGGCCTTGGGATGTAGGAGCACTGGAGGGGAGGGCGGGGGACCGGCGCGGGTGGGCGGGGGAGTCCTGGTGATGGGACGGAATTCGCCATTGCTGGGAGACGGCTCTACGGCCGGCTCCGGGGACGCTGAACGAGAAGACTTCGCTGATTGCTGTTCGTGGTGATGTTTCTTGCCTGGAATTAAAAACAATCTATTTAATTCCATCTGTAGGTATATTATGTACCTACAGCCTATATTAGTTACATATACATACCTACCAACAAAAACTAAGTACCTAAGTATTTCGTATTTGAGACTTCCAACTGTCAATATAAAATCAACCGGAATGAGTTTATTTGAGTTAAAATTAGATGGACCTGATACCTTTATATTCAGGTCTGCTGGCCTTGTAAGTTGTCAAAAGGATTGATTTGTAAGTCCAGCCGTTCACAGAACAAGAACACATTGTCACGTTTCAGAGCCACAACACGTTTTTTACATTAAGAGTCGGGATGCTCCAACTGTTATAAAAACCTATTATGCACATGATTTCCTGGAAACTAACTGATTAAGAGAATTATTCTGAGGATTCATTCAATTCGAAAATATACGCAACGCGCAAAGGCGAATGCGAGTAAACACGACGAGGCCAGGCACAACACAAACTCTGTATCGATTTGTTTTATGGTCTAGGTCACGCGATCTCAGGCTAAATGGCAAAAATAACGGCTAAGTCCTCCGAAACTCCAGGTGAAAAACTATAACAAAAGTCCCTATCTAGTTTTAGAATCATGCAATAGCTTAGTGATAATGTTATTAGAAGGTAATGTAATGAGGCTAAAAATACCTGCCTACATGCCTACGACCTATAATCCTGCTCCACTTTTAGGTAGTGAGTGATATTTCGCGCTTGACATGATCCCACCATAAATTAATTGAATTTGACTAAGACGAACTGTTAAACACGTGGGCAGCAAATTGCGGACTTGTAAGGGGAAGACGGCGCGGCCTCGTGCGTAAAAAAAGGTCAAAGCAATTACTTGGCTAAATTTTGACCCTTGAAAGAAAATCATGAAGTAGTGTTTTCTGCTAACTTAGTAATTAATTATAAATGGACCCTTCCTGTTTAAATTACATACTCGTGTAAGTAGGCCTAGGCCTAGGCTAACCTAACTAGGTACCTAAACTACCTAACCTACTACGTTGATGTTCCATCCGACTTCTATTAGTGTTGTAATTATAAAATAATAATACCTATGTACGGTTGACGTGAGATATCATCTGATATTAATGAGTTGGTAAATCCACAATTCCATTCCAACGTTCATAAACCTGCCGCGTGACCTTGAATTGATTGAATGAGGTACAGGTATATGTAAGTCAACTGTTTATACAGTGTGTCCCTGGATAAAGTGCAACCCCGAAAGGGGGTGAAACTAGATCAAAAATTATCGACAAAAAAATAGAAAAAAAAATTAAAAAAAAATTCGTATATACTTTATTGATGTATTAAAATTTTTATTACTCACTAATTACTCTATTTAATAAAAAAATTATTTCTTCCAAAGTAGTGGGTCTATTTTGTTAAAATAAAAACCATAATCATGTCAGATATGTGACGATGACGATAAAATAACAAATAACTCACAAACGAGTGGCTATCGTGACTTAAAGTTTAATTTTTGTATTAACGTGTCTCTACCTGAGTGGTGACGTAATCAGTGGTCAACTTTAAAAGCTCCTAGCCAGCACATTTTTTATGTTAGAACGTAGGTTTTTTTTTTATTTAAAAGCTATTATGATAGACAATAATAAAAAGTCATAAAAATTTCTAGTATTATAGGCTTAATTTTAAGATTTTTGGAGTTTATTGGAAAAAAACAGCCTAAAAAATGTAATTTTAATACAAAAATTAAACTTTAAGTCACGATAGCCACTCGTTTGTGAGTTATTTGTTATTTTATCGTCATTGTCACATATCTGACATGATTATGGTTTTTATTTTAACAAAATAGACCCACTACTTTGGAAGAAATAATTTTTTTATTAAATAGAGTAATTAGTGAGTAATAAAAATTTTAATACATCAATAAAGTATATACGAATTTTTTTTTAATTTTTTTTTCTATTTTTTTGTCGATAATTTTTGATCTAGTTTCACCCCCTTTCGGGGTTGCACTTTATCCAGGGACACACTCTTGGGAGATATGTCGCTGTATAGTTTGAATATTATGCTTGGAGTTTATGGCTCATAAATAATAAAATATCCGATAATACCCGGAGTTCCTGAGGAATTTTTATCTGCTCAAGCAAGCGTAGTGCATCCCGATCGAGGGCACTCGAGTGGCGCATGACTCGCCTGCTCATTGACTTTAGTCGAACAGGGTGAAACGGTTTCTTAGTTTCAAATGAGAGCATCTCGCTCTATCCATAAAGATATTCTATAGGTAACTGTATGTTAGGTACCATAAGTTTGATGCCATTTCTTTGGTTAGTTAAGATCATCATTTACTGCATTTATTTATTCATCATTTAGGATAGAAAAATATTTCTATTTCTATAATAACGTCACTAACAAAAGAAACTAATTTTTTACAAATTAAGCAGTTACAAGGTACCTAAAGCAGTAGCATGGACTTATATTCTTGAAATAGGGGCCGGCAAAATAAACCCAGGCACCAATAAAAATGAATTACCCAATTAAAAAAGTAGTAGTCATAAAAAAAAATTGATATTGTCATGTCATATTCAACAGTTTTTAGAACCAAGAAAAATTAGTGACTTTTCCAAGTTAAATGTATACTTGTGTCGTAAAATTTTCTAGCAAAGCAATTGACGGTGGGCCTTTGACCGCTTTGCAGGTTCTCTAAAACACTCAATTCTTTCTTGCCCATTCAGTAAGTTGGTCATGCTTTTGAAACGACACATGCGTTACCAAAACCCGCTTAAAATTCAGCACTCACTTAAAATTCGCTACGCATTGAAGGATTTTGCCAATTTTAGCCTTTTCCAAGAAGATGTTTGTCGTTCCCAATATTCAAGACACAAATCTCGCAGTCACCTCACGGATAGCTCACGCGTCTTGAACGCAAATTGCTACAGGTTTTGTTTAACATATTGGGGCTGTTAACAAGCGGACCGCCTGTCTACTGGCATCGACAGACGGAGACGGTGCACATCAAAGCATGCAAGTGCATCGCAAGCCACAAGCGGAATGCTACTAATGGACCGACCAACATTTTACAGACAAAGATATACGATCACGAGATTATAGATAACATTGACGGCCGGAAAGTGGATGAAGTGGCTTTTGAAGTATAAAATAAACAAATAGAGAAGCTGCAAAGAAAGATACTCTAATGTCTTGAATGGTAATAAAAAGCAAATATTACTGCAATGTCGTCTGTACAGAAAAAAATATACTCAAACAATTTTTTTTTCTGAACTTTTAATTTTTTTATGTTCGTCTGTAACTTGCGTAGCAAACATTTTTAATTGCAGCCGCGAGCAACTCGAGACGACCTGAATATCTTCACTCGCAAAGAACAAGCCTTTATAATTGGACCAGTAATGCGATTTATCTGATAACCGAACGATTCATCATGACTCACAACCAGCACTTCAAAACCATACCACCCCTTTCAGTGAAACGTATGTGAACTTTATTAAGGAACCAAAGAATAAATCTTAAAATCAAAGCGGTAAATAATTGTTATAGGCCCAAGGACACATTTATACGAGGGTGCAGGAAGAGTGAAAGTTCCCGAAGGGTGAGGGCGACATGACAGTGCTTGTCTGTTCCTGGCACTGCAAAATGCTTAAGGGACAACCTCGCTCGATGAAGGTACAGGAAATAAATAAAGCGTAACAAAATTATACAGAGTCTGAACCAAGTCAAGAAAGATAGAAAGACAACAAAACATAATTTCAACAAGAGAATCTATGCTTTAGCTAATTGAAACCAAATGCCCATAAAAGACCGCTACCTACTTCCCTTTTAGGATTTAGATGCACCCGAGAATATAAATGAAGATGATGTGTTGATAGGAGGATCAATCTATTAATATTCTATGAGTATCCGTCCGACCGGATAGAGTTTACGGAAAAACATTCCAACCAAAGTTTATGTTGGTAGTAACGTTACAAAATACTAGGGATGTTAATATCCTTGAAAGAAAAAAGTTTCAGTTCCTGCAGATTGAGGGAGGGCAAAACTGCATCAAGTAGTTTTGTTTGAGAAGAAAGCGTATCATTATTAGAAGTTTAATTATCCAGTAAGATTCGCGTGGAGAATGTAATAAACCACGAAATTACTTCCTCTCCGAGCAAATGTTGTCTGTGAAGATTACCCGAAGCTATTTTATAATACAGTATCTAGTAGGTATAGACAATAATGTTCGATGTTGATGACTCGCGACATAATGCAAAATTGATGCCTAAAGTCGTGTGAAAACTCTCGCTATAATTTTATATTTTGAAAAGGCTTTCTACTTCTATCGGACAACTTGATGGAGGTATTGATTATTGACAATGCCATTCACTGTTGTGAAATATTGCCAGCAACAATTGGGAGAGACAATCGAAGATTTTGATACTATCAGCATCTGATACATTCAGTATGGTGACACACACTATGTCAAAAGTTACATAGCGGAGGGACAGTAGTCACGAAGTGGTTCTAGTCGAGAGCTGCTTTTAAAGGGGCTTGAATTGGAATTGTATAAGGTCCAGCCAGCCAGATACTACTCTTCACAATTTTGTATAAAAGTATAAATAAAATAAAACTTATCTCATACTTTCATTCAACGCGCATTACAAAACTGAGTAACATAAGGTGTAAAGTGTCCGTGAGAACTCGTATGCAAACTTTGGATAGTCAAGTACTTGCGTCGAGTTTGCTTGCTTTGTTCACCACGCCTTAGAAAAGTAAATAGAGGTCACTCAAACTTTACAACACTGACATCTTGTGATCAATAAGAAAAAAAGAGCATAGGCAAACTGTTCAAAACACAGATAACATCTTAGAGTAAAAAATTGTACAACGTATGCAAAATAGACATCTCCCAATCACAAGACATAAAATATTATAGATTAAACACCAAACTAATGAAGAAGGTGAAAGTAAATAGATCAAATTTCGAAAGGCCGGTATTCCTATACAAATGAAATCCAATCTGATTTAGATCAATAGATATAATATCGAATTTCATCTATACTAGCGACTATTTTACCTGTCGATCGGAAGGTGTGCATAAATATAATTCTATTACATAGCAGAGATAGTAGGACAAAATGTCATTCATGCAACCAATGACCACAATATCAAGAGTCAAGAACACGATGTATTTATTGCAAAAACAGATAAACATAAAAAGTAAAAATACGGCAAATAAAGTAAGAGTTCTGACTTTGAACCCGCAACCCGCATACACTTAGGTATGGTAATGAATGATAAAACCACCAACCAGTCATTACCTCACCTAAAGGGTTCACAAAGTCATGGTTATTAGCTGCGTAGATACATTTAATATCGATAGGTATTGAGATTTGCTAATAAATAAATATCTACAACAAACATAAAACTTTATAAAAACTTTTAAATAATGTGATATAAGAAGAAACAAGCCGAGTCTTTTATGAAACATAAGTAACAGGAATCTCTAAAGTCACGTCAGCGATTATATCAAGTTAACGTGAACACGAGTTTAATTCCCACGGATTATCTTATGATACTGCGATATGATATAAAGTATTATGAAATTTGGGTACCTAATGTAGACGTCAGGTTTAAAGCTGATGGCAGTGATGGATGTGAGGAAAGGAAATTCATCACCAACAAAAGGTTAATGACGACAGCGACATCTTAGTTTCGCTAGATGATGATGCATGTCTGTCTAAAGTTAATGAATAAACACATTAAGTTGATAAAAAGCGGCGACGAAAAAGAGAGTATGTTCGAGTATAAATCTGTATGTTCGAGGTAATCTGTGGTTTAGCCAAAGTCACCTTTTTTACTGCAAAACCGTATGCCACACAACATAATTAAACTAAAATTTAAACAGTTTTACACTTTGAAACCACTAGCTTCTAGAACGCTATCTTACAAACTGAAAACAAATGGAGTAAAACGAGTGTGTAAAGCTGTTTACACATTCGCTATGCAGAGTTCAGGCTACATGCTTATCAGTCGTGGTTATTGTGCTCAGCAAATAAAATACCCACTTTAACTATTATGATTATTCTAGGTAAGCTACCGTTCCGTATCTTTTGTAAAGTTCTGTACTAAGTAACAATTCTAATATTATACTCTGTTGTTACTTATTTTTACATATTACAACATCATCAACAACATCACCAGCCTAAATAGTCCACTGCTGGACATAGGCCTCCCCTAATGAGCGCCATAGATGGCATTATCATTTGGGGGTTATTGCCCATAATCCATAATTTACATATTAATAGGTAGGTTATTATAATGTTACTACAATGTAAGTACGAAGTAGGTACAATGTGTGTTCATTATCAGGGAAAAATCGTAGATGTGTTTGGATTCTTGTTCATACGCATGACATTATTTCCCTTTTTGAACGGCCAAGACGCACTAAGTACAACGTGTTAGGTAAAGCGACAATCTAGTTCACATACGCTCAAGTTTTCAAACGTACCTATCTCAGACTTAAGCGTATCTCATCTCAAGTGGTAATGAAGTTTTGTCAGTTTTCAAAGAATATGTGTCAAAAATTCGTCATTGAGACGTTGTTTAAGTATTCGAGCGTTATTGTCCTCCATTATAGTGTTTACTTGCAATAGATACGTGCGTGATGTCTGTTCTTCCGTATTAAGTCTTCATGTTCACCTAAATCTATTATACATATAAATCAGTTGCGAATTGACATCGATGAAATTCATCATTACACGGTAGGTAGTTTAGGTACCTACTTCAAATAATACTAGTAGCATTACGTCCTTTCTCAAAGTCTCTGATTATAACTATTTTTTATTTTATTTTATTAAATAAAAAATGCGAAATTCTCAATAAATAGACTGGATAAATATTTGAAGTGCACTGACAAGGACTAAGATATGCAGACATCAGCATAAGAGCTGCTGTGTATAACAAATAACAATAGCTGGACAATTCAAACATCATGATCTAGCCCCAAGCAAAGCAGGGTAGATAACTACGTAGCAGGTAGAGATACCCATCTAGTTCATAATTTTAGTCAGTTCCTGATGATAAATTTATTGTCTATACATTTTATTACCAAAACAAGGAGTATACGTACACAAAAATTGCCTGTGTTATTTATTACCAATAACACAGGCAAAGGGATTAATTTCAGTATTGTGCTGCATGCAAAGAACTTGCAGCGCAAATTAATTTTAAAACCGTTCAAGTTTTTGTCGCTTCACGTCCTAATCTAAACAAAAGATGTCTTAGATTTCTCTGTATTGTGTTTACTTTGTTTTACCGTTAAACATAATTTTATAGTAAGCATATATAACTACAATAAGTTCTTAAGAAACACTTGTCTTGTTATTTAGCAACAAATTCTTCAGATTTCACTAACTAGCGAAGGAATGTTGTAGACTTAATAAAATAGACTGTAACAAACAAAATATATGGCGACGATTTCTTGCAAGATACATTTTATAAGTGTTTAGTTTAAACGGAGATTGGAGGAAAACCACAATAAACGTAGAATTTAGATTAAATACTTTGGTGTAGAATACGTATCAACGGGTGGATATGGATACAAAGATTAAGGTATTTCAAGGCAAAACTAAACCAGATTTACTTATTAGCATAATTAATTCTGTATAACTATGGCTAACATGGCAATTCAGAAATATCAAAAAATTATAATTCGAAACTTGCATTGTTAGTTCAATTTCGTCAATACGTGTTCATATGGTTGCGGGTTCGATTCCCGCCTCAGGATAAATGTTTGTATGAATTGTATAAACACGTTCCTGGTGTTCTGGGTATTTTCTATGTATGTATAATATATATCTATAAAATGTACTTATATTGAATTAAGTATAAAATGGTGTATAAAATTACTAATAACCTCTGCTTAAATTGGGGCTATTATGATACTGTAGGTTTAAAAAAACTTAAGTGAGATAGGTCAAATCAAACTCCCACCCAACCTTTCTTAGTTAACTAACCATCCCTCATTTTATTTCCTTACTAGCTAATATATTATATATTCCTATAGTTAATCAACAACCATCTGCAATTCAGTTGGTAGGTACCTTAAAAAACCACACCCCATCTTTCGAGAATAGACCTTTCAAGACACTTTTAAAGTCCCGTTTATAATTTTTGTTATTAAAACCGTTCGAGCAGCTGTTCGCCTGTCACAAACCAGGGGGTCATACTTAAAATCCCTACGAATAAAAAACCCTTTATGTTCGAAGATTGTAGCCATTGTAGACAAGCAAAGTACATTTAATGGATGCTGTAGTAAAAATGACACAGCTGCTTCCAAAAACGCGCGAAAAATAACGACAATCGTAGAGAATGTGGAGAAAACGATCATATTTGCAGTAGATTTCATAAATTTAAGTGCGTTGTATTAATTACAATTCCAAAGCAGAAAAGAAATCACGTTTTATTGAGCATCAGTAAAAATATCAATTGCATGTAAGCCGAGAAGAATATAAAAACAAGTATGAGTAGGTAAGTAAATAATTACCATCTAAAATAGGAAACGAACCAAATAAAATTGGTGTTAATATAAATATTTTTAAGTACAATTTCCATGTTAATGATAAATACGGCGAGAGAAAGTAAAAAAACCACAAAATTATTATACCTCACCTTTTTTGGAGCCAAAAATAGACTTCAGTTTAGATAAGGTGCTCTTCTTCATTTTGCCTATAGTTCAATTCACAAAACGGCTCCAGACATCCGTAAGGTACGAAAATACCCTCGCCACTACAGCTACGTCCTCAAGTTTTTCAGGCGATCTCGGCTTTTTGCTCCTTTTGCCGTTCTTATTTCCGTGCTACGAAAATAGTCCAAACGCAACACTTGCATCGGCACAGTCACATCACTCATACGAAGATAGACCACATTAACAATCTATGGTCTGCGTAGGCAGTCAAATAGGTAAAAACTACACTTAATTTTCTTAGGGACCGGTATACACGAAGATTTTACACGACACTTGCTTCATTTCAGCTTTATCTATCTTATCGCATACGCAAACACACGACATATGATAAAGTGCCGAAAAAACACATATATAGGTATATACTAAACACTATAAACAAGCCACATGTAACCGGCACACGATCAAAATGAATACTGAAGTTAAATATTTATAATTCAACAAGATAACACGTCGCGAGGACAGTGACGAGTTCAAAAAGGGCGCAACTGGTAGTTACACAACACGCGGCAGTTTATAATCAACAATATACGACGAGCTTAAATCCGCCAGACGGGAACCATCTCACTGACGCCTGTTCTTGGACGTGCTGCGGACGCAACTAACACGCAGCGGCGCACGCGCACGCACAGGAATAATAGAGAGCTGACCGACAGGCGAACTGGCAC
This sequence comes from Eupithecia pulchellata, assembly GCA_963931895.1. Classification (NCBI taxonomy): domain Eukaryota; kingdom Metazoa; phylum Arthropoda; class Insecta; order Lepidoptera; family Geometridae; genus Eupithecia; species Eupithecia pulchellata. Next base: position 6,600,166 of record OZ007540.1, read on the forward strand.
AAAAATTGATCCCTCTCCTGTTAATATCCAGTTTCCGTCCGAAGTTAATCAAGCATGGAAGCTAATTGAACATTTTGAGGCAACACAAACTCAACCAGTGTCACCAAGGCGATAACTGACAACACCGGAGGCGCAGCATCCGTTGAATTCTTTTTAAAGATGTAATTTTATGTATTCACTTTTGGGAAACGAGCCGACCCGAACGGTCCCCATTCGGGTTGGGTTCGGACAACGAATAAATCACAAGGGGAGGTAAGAAAGAAATAAAAATACAAATGCCCACAGAGAGCAGAGTAGGACAAAAAATTATGAAGTAAAAAAATATGCCAGATTTTATTGGTGTGCGTAGTGAACTTAGTGTGGAATGCGGAATCGTGGGAATGCAGGCAGAATAAATAAATAAATCATCATCATCGTATTCAGCCCATATTCCCCTAATAAGCGCCATAGCTTCAGCGCCATAGCCATAGTCTTCAGCTTGTCGCATCCAGCATTGCCTGCAGCCTTTCGCAGATCGTCATCTCACCTAACCGGGCAAAAATAAATAAATATTGCTAGACAATCCTTACAACAATGTTAATACATTGTACCTTTAAACAAACGAAACAAAAAACTAATTAATGAAATCGATCTTGCCGTTTTTGAATTTGAGACAAACGAACCACCATTGATTTTTATGTACACAGTTAAAGATGTTTAATAGCATAGGTACTTATTAGACCGAAAATAAATATATAAATACAAACTGTGTACCTACAGGTGTTCACCACTTCATTATAAATTAGAAGCCGCCGGCGGCGTCGTTAACGGAAACATAACGCATCCTCTTCGCCTCGACTAATTTAGTCCTGTTGAAACGACTTCCCTAATTTATTTTAAGGTGTACCTAATAGGCCAAATTCTGTAAAAGTAACTACCACTGCGAGAATTATTAAGTAGGTAAACATTTCTACAGTGATTACCACTTTGGCCACACTGGCAAACATTGCCAGAGAAGAAGTCAGCAAATAAATAATGATGGACAATCCACACAGCTCATCTAGCCCCAAGTTAAGCAGAGCTTGTGCTATGGGTACCAGATGACTTACGTACCTAACACAATATATTACATAGCTACATATTTTTATAATACATAGAAAACGACCAGAAAACCCTAGAGAAGTATTTGCAGATCGTAAATACATTTGTCCCGAGGCGGAAATAGAGCCCACGACCTCCTACATCGCAGAGCCAAGTACCTAATTGATTTGATTAACCGATTTTGAAACTCTTATTTCATCACTTTAATAGGACTAAAACAATACTTAATAACAAAATTGTCACGAGTAAAACAGCGAAGATAATAAAATGGCTGCAATAGCAACGTTATGTCGCAACCGCATATTACCCAAAGGCTTAAAATATAATATAACTGTAAAGTGTGTGTTTGATGATGTACGCGAATCAATAAGCCTTGAAACCATTTAGTGTTACAACCCGTGCTAAATGTTACGTTTACCCATCTATAATAATAAGTCAGACCGCTATTCTTGAAACGGCAGTAGGGATTAATAACTATGTAGTTTACTATTATTATGAATAGAGACCATCAATTTCGCAACGTACTTTAAATGATTGAAAAGCAATTCAAACTCAAGAGTGAAATAGATGGGCTCGTTATTCCAGACAATCATCTCTACAAAGTAGACTAAAGTTAACAGAGGTCAACGAGGAATAAATTCATATGATATTGCAAGCATATTGCGCAGAGAAAGGGTCAGCGAATCGGTACTGTTCGAGATAGAAAAGGAGAGAGTTATGAAATTCATTGGTGATGCGTTATGCAGCATCGCAGGCAATGGCGTGAATCGAACGCTCTCCCGAGCAACGCACGGTTGGATGCACATCCCGACACACAGGCTGATTAATCTGGACTTATGTAAAAACATTTTACATATTGCACGCTTCACTGCTGTATTCTATTACTGTGTCATTGGCCTTTCATCTCAATTTAATTTAATTCGCGAACGGAGCGACAACCGCGAGATGATGCTGGATGTGAACATAACTCCATTGCTCAAATTGGGCTGTCTATTAAGAATAACAGCTACTAATTTTACGAAGAAATTGTTTTTATTAGGACCTACCAGTACGAACCATTTGATTAAACCAACGGCATCATTCAACAAATAATGGCGTCAGTAAATTCTTGGTAACTTATCGTCTACTCTGGAGTCTAGGCCACGAAACAAGGACAAGAAAGCAAACAAGCCAATAATGAAAATAAACCTTATGGCTTTGGTATAGCTAATAAGTACATACCTAAATACCCACTTCCTGGTGTGTTAAGTTTCACTAAAGATTTTATTACAGACCACACCACTTTCCGCAACTCAAAAGAATTTGATATTCAAGTCAAGCAAGACATGCTCAGTCTGACATGATATAGAGACAGTTTGAGGACACAACGGTTGCATATGTTAAATCCGATATCTACTCGCACCTACATAAAAGTAATAGTAGGTGAGGTAGCTAATAATGCTAATTAAAACATTGCCAATGAACACTAGACACATTCCTAAAAACTGGATAAGTAGGTTACCAAACCTACTCCAAAATATCATTCAGGTGTAAGAAACTATGAAATGAAATTATTATTATTGAATACAATATAAAACACTCAGAAACAGAAAATACATTATCGTCAGAACCTTGCTCACATACATAACTCAAAGAATTTTACAGAAGCAGTTACCGAAATATTTAACGTAGGCACCTACGAAGTTACGTCATGGAGCCGCAAAAAACCTAATTGTACGTTCACATGCGCGCCGTGCAGCCCGGCGGGCTGCCTGGCGGGCTGCCTGCCGGGCTGCGCGGCATGCAGCCCGTCCCGGGCCGGCGACAATTCAAGCTGTTCACATGCGCGCCGTGCAGCCCGGCGGGCTGCCTGGCAGGCTGCCTGGCGGGCTGCGCGGCAGTGTTGCCAGATAGGGAAACCAAAATTACAGTGTTAGAGCCTTGAAAATACAGTGTTTACAACAAAAATACAGTGTTTGTCTAAATAAAAATGCAGTGCTTTTTACAGTGGAATTCACGTACAATTTTTATTTATTTCTATTATCTTACCAACTAAACATTCGATTATTCACTGTCACTCTCGTTTAATCCAACTCCTCTCCCTGTTTTATAAATTCCCGAGTCAAAGGCCTTAAGCATTTTGTCTGTTGGGATAAAGCAGACATGATAATTTCTGGTAACAACAATAAAACTCAACTAAGTCAGTCAAACAAAACCCCTCACTCCCACTCGTAATGTTTTTCTAATGGACTCTGCAATAGTTACCTTAGCAATTTCAATGACACGTTTGAAATATCAGATTCTTATTATCACGTGCTCAACTTCAATTTGGTCGGATAATACAGGTGAACGGGCGGGGAACTCCCTGTCCTATCGAGGAGATTCCGCTTCCGGATGAAATAATTGCTACTGGAAGAGGAATCTCCTACCGGAAAAATACCATAGACAAATTTGGTAGAATTCGCGACAAAAAAAGCGGGAGTGTATTTGTAAGGGGCGTTTTTAGGGTTCATAGCGTTATGTCATCATCATCATAAATAGATTTTAGGTGAGTAAAAAAATACAGTGCTCTCCATACACTGTTTTTTTAGTAATACAGTAGACAGTAGATGGCGTAAAAATACAGTAGATCTACTGTAATTACAGTGCATCTGGCATCACTGGTTCCAAGTAAAATTTAGGGTGGCCGTATCTTAACCAAAAAATTGCCGTATTTAGGTCAAAATTTAAAAAACGGGCCGTATATTCAAGTTTTTATATTTTTTTTACAAATAACGCTAATTTGCCTCTATAAAATCCTGCAAATTACTAAAAACGACGGATTACAGCGTAAAGGAAGAAAACATTTAAAAAAATTACATAAATTCACATAACACACAACAAAACGTACCATGTGCCATGGATTATTGGCAAGAGAAGCGATTCATCATTGTTTCCTATACTTATGTTTGCTTAGTAGTTAATGATCTGTTTTTTTTTGTTTACTATCTCTCATTTTTACAATTCAGCCAATATAACTTTAAACTAATTAACTGAAAATTGAAGCAATAATTGTGGAAATAAGTTCAAAGTCTACAAATGAATGGGCCGTCGTCGTAAGATAAGTGTTGTAACTAGAAACAATAATCCTAGAACATTACAACATCCTAAGTGTCAAAATTAAAACACTAGTAAGGTACATACGTGCCGTCTCATTTTATCAGGTTACTTTATGACTACCTGCCTACAGTGGAAACCCTTTGCAAGAAAGAAGCCAGTTAAGAAACAAGCGGTTGCGGTTTTTATTAAATTTACTGCCAAAAAATTCTTTCCATATTTGATGATGGGGTAGAGAAAAAATGTGATATACAAACGAAGTTACCATTCCGAACAAATGTGTCCCGTCATCACCTTTTATATGGGCATATTTTTTTTTAGTTGTCTCATTGCTTTTTAGGGTCTAGTAAAAAAATATGATTTTTTTTGTATTATAATGCCATTTATTCAGAAGATAAATGTCTAACTCACCTAATTATATAGAAGTACAATAAAATAATACATAAAATCAATAAATATTTATATTTTACTTGCATGAGTCTGAAAAAGTTGTTCCATTGAGAAACAAAATGAATTGCATTTAAAACATTGAAATAAAACGCGATGTATTAACTTTTAATATTGTTTAATAAAGAAATGGGGTACATTATCAAATTATCACAAAAACTATCAGAAAAATAAGAACTGTGGTGTAATATTCACAATAGTTACTCCTTTGAGTTACTTTACTGATTTAACCACAATCTTTACATACCTATAAAACTGTAAGTTTAAAAAATAGTGGTGCAAGGAACTTTCTGGCAATTAAAGAACATATTTCGTAACCAAATAACAACACTAGTATATACACTTTGAAATAAAATAACCTGTATTTTTTAATAATACTGTAATAAAATTGAGGGACAATTTCTCAGTGGAACGTAACAAAAATGTAAGGCTGCGTTCACCTTTGACTACAAAACGGACTTCAGTACAGAATATTAAAACTAATTAGTAATTATAATATAGGAAAAATAAAATAAAAACTAGGTAATTATAAAAGAAAAACCAAGAAAATACATTATTATAAATAAATATTCACGGGTATTTATCGCGTAAATAGGTAAATAAACGCGATAATTAGCAGTGAATATTTATTTATAATAATGTATTTTCTTGGTTTTTATTTTATAATTACCACTGCTTAGCAGAAAACCCTCTATACATATAGGTTAGCCAGAATAAAATCACAACTTAAACGCGGCTTTAGCATTACATTGAGTTACAATTCGTTCCGTTGAGTTACGAAATTTCTCAACGGAACGTAACAGTTTGCTGATTCAAAATTTAAATTCAAATAAAATGGAATAGACGATTACTTTCCTATTGTTTTAAATCATTTTAACTGAAGTAAATATAGAGGAAACGAAATAACTTCATTTTGCTACATAAAACAAGCTACTTACCACCAAAAACTCCGTCTTTCAATGGAATACAAAAAAGTCACTCCGAGAGCCGCCTTCTGCCACGGCACACAGGTTCAAACAGGACAGACAAAATCAAATTGGCTTACTTGTTTCGTCTGTTTAGTGTTGTTAGCTCAATAAACAAATATCATTTTAGTAGTATTTTGGTAGTTAATCAAGAAATAGTCCGTAACTCAATAGGATTTTCCACTTAGGTTCATTTTAAGTCCACACATAAAATTGTATTTCTTTAAATTTATATCTGTTATATAATAGTTTTAATGCCAGAAAGCTTTTAAAAATAACTTTCCGAAGGCTCTTTTCCCTACATTATTATACCTTTGCACTGGTAATAACAAAAAAAACGACTTTAAAATGTCGATTTATGTGAAGGACATCGTACAAATCATGTTTAGCAAAAAACAAAGTTATTTTTTATAAGAAAATTTTTAATAATCGAAGGTTATTTAAGCATATTCTAGAGGCCTGTACTGTATTATTTCATATAAAAATGTAATTATGCCTATGAAACATTTAGATTTATCAAAAATGACACAAATGTCGGGAGGACAATGGATAAACGGCAAAGACAACAAAAAAAAAATATGCCCATATGTGCCACATCCGCCCAGAAAATCACAGGATCATCTTGAAACTCATTAATTTCTTTAAAAAAAAGCTTTTGCAAATAGAATCTATATCTTTTTATATACTATTTTTATTACAGAGTAACACAGACCAGCCGGGGAATCCCCATTGTCAGTCACACAATTCGTTCAAAAGTGCATATTGTAAAAAAAGAGCCGTGTTACCATTACCACAAATCATATTTAATTGTAAACTTCAAATTAATCAAAAAATCGGTAGACATTCGTCCCAAATCTGTATTTCGGTAAACGAGTGTCAATATCGGTAAATCTACCGAAAAATCGGTAGGTTTTGGAACGCTGGACTGACTGCCCGCGCCGCGCGCCGCGCGCCGCCGCGCGCGTGTGAACAGTGACCGGGCGCCCGCACATTCATCCTTTGAACTTTGCCAAAAAACCGACACTCGCACGGTTCGCGGCATTCACGTTCACGGGCGCGTTTACGGGCTCGGGCGTACTGTTCACACGCGCGTGAACGTGAACGTGCACGTTGAATGTCGAGTTGAACGCGCGCATGTGAACATAGCATAACAATGGACGATTTCAATTCAACCTTACCGACTTTATAAGCAAAAGAAATCTCATGTTCCAGTCCTAGAAACATGGACAACAAAACATCAGGTGACCCAATATTTGGGCGCTAAGCCAGAAAGTCACGTCAAGTCATCGGTCAAGTCAAAGAGGACAAATCAAGAGCCATGAGATTTGACAATAGGATTGAATTACACGAAACCCTACCAAAGCATCCTTTCTCATTATGTTAGACAAAAACTTAGCTATCAACTTGGTTTGTGGGTTTTGTTACGGAAAATATCTTTATAGGAAAAATATACCTACGTTATATAAATTTCAATGTCAATACTGAGCTTTTACAAGAATTGAAAATAATTATGTTCCTTATCAATAACTTGGCAGTAGGCGTCGTAATATGTAATGTAATGATAATGACAGATAAATATTCAGGTAAGTAGTTACCAAATTAGTTTATGAACAGTTTCCGAGACATACTCAAGTTTTTAATGACAAATTTAAATCAACATCATCACAACCTGATGTCGTGTTATTACTACTTACGATTACTAGAATATTCGCTAAGAGGAACCCATTATTTCGCAGTTAACCACAATAACGTGGATGTCAAACAAACTTCTAAAGAAAGTGACTGATGCAATGATGGTAAATAAATAAGATGCCAGACCAAGATAAATAGAAAGACTAACAGTATTTTCATTAGCAAATGACTTGCACTATTGCAATACTTGCAAATCCTGCAATAATAGGCTAGACATGACTAACTAGCTAGAGTAGATTAGTTAGGTACCCGAGAATCTGATTAAATTCGATGAAGTTTTAGTTTAAACCGTTATTCGCATATATTTATTTAAAATGCTGAATGAAACCATAATGACGGTCAAAGTTTAAGAATAAACAATAATGAATGGATCGTAAATGATGCAATATCCTATAAGCATCCCACGCATGGCACTCGTATGCAAATAAAAGTAGACAGCCAGCGATATAGGAATAGGTACCTACCACAGCGAATAATGTAGTAAAAGCATGGATCATGTTCGAAAAGGGGTCAAAGAAGAATGCATGATTGATGTCGGTTGATGATGCCAATTTCCTATTGAACGTTTGAATATAAAATAAACACAATCATGATGGCTTACAAGTATAAAAGCCACTATGGAGCGTTGCATGTTTAAGAAAGCATTACGAATTATGTTTGGCGAGCGAAGTTCATTGAAAGAAACCAGAAATAGTAAGCTACTTACTCTACTCGTAAAGATAACCTATATTACGTTTGTTTCTACCCACGAGAGTTATGTTTTATGAATAGATAAGCCTATTGTGAGCTAGACCAGACTCAACAGCTAATTATAAATGTACATGTATTGTGAATTATTTGTGATCGACGGACAACGAGCTAAGATTTGACCATTCAGTGTCCATTACAATACAAGTAAAAATTTACAACATTCAATAAGAAATCAATAAATGTTTATGCAAATCCAATATGGCGCGCAGCTGGATCCAATCAGTTAAATCATTGTTAACAGCATGCCTTCAGCCAGTCTAGAATAATGGAATGAGGAAATCGAGACATTAAATGATTGTACGCGGATGATAAAGACTCGCTTAGGTCTTTAGGTCGGATAAAACGAGTTAGAAGTGAATGTTTTTTCTTTGTTTGCTCCTAAGAGCAGTTTGATGACCACAGAGAATGATGAAGGTCTGATATTAAAAAGGTCCAACAATGACGAAGCATTCTCTTGTGGGCGACTAAACGATGATGCCCACACAAAAGTTCGTCGAACGGGCGTGCAATTCACACGAAGCGTCTACAATCTCAGCTTACACGATCTCAACATTCACAAATCACAATAGAGCACTGATTGTGTGAAATCAAAAAATATCGTGATCGCTTTCACGTAACTACCTAATGATTCATCAAATTAAAATTACCGAGTAACGCTTATAATAATCTATGGCTGTATGGCTGTATATTACTATCGTAATTTCAAAAAATAACTATAGCTTTGTGGCTAATAAATCTGACAGAAGTTTACCGATAGCTGCAGATACAGATCTTTAAAATTTCTAATAACCGGGCAATGAAAGCAAAACCGCAGAGATTTAATTCTTTGTACAAATCGCAGAGATTTAAGATAAAATTACAGACCGTAATAATTACATTGAAAATAATAAAAAAAAAATTATTTTCAACCTCCATTCCAACCATTTCTTAATAACTGTGGATCGCTGAAATTGTCTACGATATTAACATCAATTAAAATCACAACTATTGTCAAAAATTCATTAGGTATCGACACCGTGAGCTATTATAGAAAAAGTTGAGATCTTTATGGTAGTATTGGTCAAAGTTATACGGCAATGGGGAAAATATTTGCTATGGAACCAAAATAGGAGTATAATCAATCAGGTCTCAAAGCATAGGCAAGCACATTCCTGACCGTATTGAATGCAATCGAGTTAATTGCGCGCGATCAAAGAAAATGTTTAATGGCAATGGCGTGCAATCGATTCCGAGCTTTTCATGCTAATGCAAACCAAACTACGATTTTTTACCATTGGATAGGTATAGGTGGTCCCCTAATAGCCAGTGTGACTTTGCTTGTACTAATTAGAAGGCAGAATCTAGAGGGTTTGAGAATAATATTGAAGGCGACAGGTAAAACTAACTTTAGTATCTTTTAAAATTAATAAACGCAAATTTTCACTTTGATACAGAAAATGACTTTTTTGTGGAACCCCGGACCCCGTGAACTCCTTATCACCTAAATTTCTTTTAAACCTGTGTCAGAGCAAATGTCATGCAAAATAATATTCGAATCGGCAAAGCCGTTTTTAAGTTTTAGCGAGACTAACGAACTGCTTTTTTTATGATTTTTATTTAAATACAGATGTCGTGGCTGATTTTGTTGATGAAAACAGTTTCGTTTGTTTAAAGCCACAATGCTAAAAGATGAACAAAAAAAAACTAAATTTCCAGGGAAAATCGAACGTACCCTACCAATACACATTATAAGAATACAGTTCCTACTGTGAAATTGATGATTAAAAAAAACTTAAATAATGAGCTTTTTAGGCATGGCGTTGCGTAAGTTAGTTATTGTTTAACTCTTAGGTAAGTTTACGTAAACTGAGAATTAATAATAACCGGAGATAATGCAGATGAGGGGATTGGAAGCTTCAATGGAATGAATCTATCTTAATAACCTAGGTAATACCTATAATTGACAGCTGTTTTGTTTTTCGAGGACACAGATTTCATCTCGCATTCTTGCTACGTATCTAATTCTTTAACTGGTAGTTCTGTTACAGAGGAATCTTTGCGACAGATGAAAACAAAACACTTATTATGTACATAGAACAAGTTAGTACGATCTACGAAGCAATTAATGAACTCTAATGCCATAGATCGCGTCATCGCGTGGCAATAATCCTGGGTCGTGGGTCTTAGTTACCGAAGTATGTAGGTACATGTAGGTACCACCGTTACGAGTAAGAGTGAACTTACAAGAATACCTACTGAGTGCAAAAGATTAAAAACTTTGTAAAATCGTACCTATGATCGAACTGGTAATGTAAGTACTGGCTAGGTAGTTACTTATTGTACTTACGATTTAGGTACCCTACGAAGTTTTTAATAGTTTCCAGTGTTTTCGTAAGGACCTATATTGTAGGTGTAAAGAGGTACCTTTGCAGAGTTTGATTGCAGCCTTTTCGTGTAGGTACCTTTGTCGCAAAACGCAAACTCTCCTATCTTGCACCGATTAGCTCATTGTGTTTATGTTCTAAGCTCGACAAGGCTTTGTAGAATGACGTAATGTATTGCGCGTTATTGGCATATTTACTGACCATAGAAGCTCGCCGATAAAACAACCTACCAATATGATCTTCACCGTATCATGAGACAATGGATTGTTAATAGCTAGTATCATGGTAACTGCAACCTACCTATATGATACGTATTATGATTTTATGATATTAAATGTATAAGGGCGTTATTATTTATAAGTTTACATTATCATCATCTCACACATTACCCGTGTGTTCGGTATACGCGAAAGAAATAGTTGGGTAGGTACGTAGGTAGCTAGGATACCTTACGAGACCTAGGTAAGTACCTCATCTGAGTATCATCGTGATTTCTGATTAGGTCTGAAAGTCTTATAATTATTACCATCGTTTTACCACTAAATTATACACCTACAGAGAATGGTATCACGCCAAAGCCAGAAAGCCAAAATCATGCCAAAATTAATTAAATCTAAAAATCCATGCAATGACAGCAAGATAATATTACACTGATGTCATTCAAAGTAAAACCTGTTTACTTTTTTGAAATAACATGATTCTGGTCCAGTGATTATAAATTAAATTTGAAGTTGATAATACGAAGTGCTAAGTAAATATTATTTTTGTAAACTTACCCTCGCTATTATCCATGTCGATCCCGGCCAAAAAAATTATAAAATTTCTTCCAAAATTACGTTTCTATGACGACGCATGACAGTAAACTGTAATTGGATTCTTATTGGCTGAGTGTTATAATTTTGTATGTCTAAGCCAGCCAATCATCGAAGGGAAATAATACGAACAGACTGTCAGTATATGTCAATGTCATGCCATCATACCGTCCCATGCTTTGGCATTGCCATATCGAAGAAGTCAAGTCAATAAAGCACGTTGGCAGCAAAATACGTAGGTAGTGAGCCATAGATAAGTTGAACCCGAACGCAAACGTGTCTCGCACACTGGGTCTCCCTTATCATCATTTAAAGTGAAAGATCATGCACTACCTAATAAATGGCCTATGGCATTACTTCTTTCGGCCCACACACTTGCTCACCTACGTGGTACATGAATCATCATCATCATTATCGCCTTATTAGTCCACTGACAAGCCTAGACATGGAAGAGATAGGGTCCCTTAGTTATTTTTCCACAAGGGACCTTGTTTACATCCTTGTTACATCACTGAACCTGTTTATAATACAAATACTTTTTTCCCAGACGCGTGTTTTTTCATGCGTGTCATGTTGTGAGTTGGCAACACTGTGAGTGCGATGACGGAAAATAGTTAAAACAAAGATAAAACATAACACCCAACCATAGACAAAATAAATGATTGGTCGCTAAGGTTGACGTGCTATTGTGCTGTCGTCGAATTTTCTTTTGTATTTTATTGAAATTAATTGGTTTTTGTGAACTACTACGAAGTATACAGAATCCCTATATTAGCCGATAGCCATGGGTCTTACAATTTCAAGTGTTTTCACCAAGCTCTTCGGCAAAAAGCAAATGCGGATTCTCATGGGTATGTATTGACAGGACAGCTCATCGTTCTGAAATCCTTTTTATTTTGTTTTAATCATGTTTTGTGGGTTGTAAGGTTCTTTAATCTTATTATTATTCTACAGTTGGGCTCGATGCTGCCGGAAAAACCACTATACTTTACAAGCTAAAGTTAGGCGAGATCGTAACGACTATACCGACGATCGGCTTCAATGTTGAGACCGTGGAGTATAAAAACATCAGCTTTACAGTATGGGACGTCGGCGGTCAAGACAAGATTAGGCCTCTCTGGCGCCACTATTACCAAAACACGCAAGGGCTTATTTTTGTGGTCGATTCTAGCGACGTCAAGAGAATACAGGAAGCTGAGAATGAGCTGGCTAATATGGTAAGTTCAAGATTCTCCTCCAAACAAGTTAATAAATGCAGTGCATTATTTCGTTTAGACTCTACTAGAAAATTGTTCATGCATGTAGACATAGACATAGACATATCATTTATTTGCCACTACATACACAACACTTAATTTTGTGCGTGTGTGTCTTACTTTTCTTTTGTTTTAGTTGAAAGAAGATGAACTGAATGAGGCTGTAATTTTAGTATTTGCAAACAAACAGGACATGCCTAACGCAATGTCGGCAGCTGAGCTGACAAATGCACTAAACCTCAACAGTCTTAGGAATCGCCGGGTAAGTTTTACTTAGCTAATCGATTATGTACAGTTGGTTATGTAATAATCATTTATTTATTACTGATACTGTAATTTAATTTATTTATTTGGATTGTTCTAATAAAACACTTATTATTATTTACAGTGGTACATTCAAGCAACATGTGCAACACAAGGAAATGGGCTCTACGAAGGCTTGGACTGGCTTTCTAACGAACTAGCGAAAAAATGAGGTGACCCTATAATATACATAATGTTGGAAGAAATACTTGGCAAATGTATAATAACTTCCTAACATTAACTTAATTCTAAATGAAGACTATAATATTGTTTATGAAACTTAATTATTGATTTTGGTATATTAAAGATAGCTTTTTCACTATGCATCACTAGAATGCCTTGATGTTGATGTTACTGTAAGTAAACAGTGCCCTAAAATGTTTTTTCTGGTGATAACTAGATAAATTGCCTAGATTATTGGCTATAATACTATTAAAAAAGATTAAAGAAAACCTTTATGAAAACTGTGTAATAGAAATTCTAAATGTTTGTAAAGAATATGAAAATTTATAATTTGACATAAATGAAATTAATCATTTGAGTGTAAGATTAATAACTATTGTTTCATAAAACATTTTCATATTATTTAATATAAAATACCTTTTTCCACAAATTCCTTTTAGAATTGTAACATCATCTGAAAAAGTTTATTTATAATTTATAGTTTTTAAGTTTTGCATTTTCTATTTGCATATTCCATTATTGTGAGGTATTTAAATATTTTAATCTTTTCATTTATTTAGTGGTATAAATGTCTGTGGTTATTCTAAGTATTAACTGCTATTTAACTGTAAGAGCTGCAAATAATATTTAGTACGGGCTTTTATTATATTGGCCCATATCACAGACATTTCAAAATAATTGAGTGATAGTGATATGTAAATAATGTTAAAATTGGCCAAAAATTAATACAATGATGTTTTTTCTTTATTGTGATGTAATAAAATCTAGCAATAGTACAATAAAATATAAGAAAATCAAAATAGTATACCAAGATTTGGTTGGTTATTGAATTTGTAGTGTGGCATGACAAACTCAATGTACTGGTTTGATTTCATAGCTATGCCTATGAAATCACGCCACCTATTGGTGTTCAATTCAGATGCTTAGTACATTTCTGCTAAAGAGCTGGTGTTAAAACTGAAAATAGCATCTACTTTCACTTCTCATGATGCATGTGCGCTTGTAGCATCTGGAGGCGCCCTGATTTCGTGGGCAGTGAAGTTAAGTGAGCAACTAAGATCTTTATTCTTAATGTAACAGAAGCTGTTTTAGCACACCTTAAAATTAAAACATCATTGTTAACTAGCCTTAGTTTGGTCATGTGAGCTCGGGGGGACAGTTAAGCTTCGCACATACATTTATTCATAACTTAAATGATAGTGTCAAATAAAAAATAGGTGTAAATAAAATGGATTTTATTTCTCATAGAACTTAGTATAACAATCCCTGTATTTTAAGTCTTTATGTGATATGATTACTTATGATTCCAATTAGCTTTACGTTTCTCAACAAAGCTCCTTATTCCTTCTTGCCCGTCCATTGAGTTTATATTCCTAACCATAGTATCTCCACCAAGTTTATAAGCTTCAAATAGGCCCATATCAACTTGTTTGTAAAAGAATTCTTTGCCTAAAGAAATGACGCTACGACTTTTCTGTTTGATTTTGTCGACAATTTTTTCTACTTCTGCGTCCAGTTCTGTTGCTGGCACTACTTTTGTGACTAGTCCACTCTCGTATGCTTCTTGGGCGGACAGGGGCTCACCTGTAACGGAACGAAATTATACCTTTTTAATTTATTTTATTACAGGCAACATCTATTACTCCTGACAAAAAGGGGCGTAATAGGGTTAGCAACTAACTTTAAAATGTCATGATGATGATGTAGGTATAACTTTTTTAAATGTGTTATAAACTGTTCATCGAACTGATGGAATCGGTGCAGCCGTTCTTGTTTTATCAACATACCTAATAATAAGAACGGCAAAACCACAGGTGTATAGAGGGTCAGAGATTTTAGAATCTTAGTTGGTAAAATTAGCTTGAGTTTCAATCTACGTGAGCAGATAATAAGATTTACCTAGGTACTGTACCTGTAAAAAGCATGTAAGTTGCCCTTGCTTTAGGCACCGACCTTGCAACAGCTATTCCAGGTGTAGAGCAAAACACGCCAAAATTCGCTCTGAAACACAAGGATATTAATTTAGTGTTCTGTGGTAACACAAAATAACATGAACTCTCTTTCACATAACAAAGTGTTCAATTTACAATGATTATTTACCCAGGTGTGGAGAATTTACTGGAGTCGGAGCATACAATCATGTCGCACGTTGCTACTAGCTGACACCCTGCCGCAGCTGCGAAACCATTCACCTGTGAAATAAAAACTATTATACCATCGACTCCATTTGCTACATTATGTCTGAAACTAGCATTGAATAGGTATTAGTTGCCACGGCACCGGCCGGCGCGGCGGCGGGGCGGCTACGGCGGCAGTGGACTGTAGATAGATTGACGTGTGTGCCGATGTGCTTTCAAATTTCTAGCTAGGTATCTAGGGAAGATTTAGATACCTAGCTAGAAATTATATAAATCTTCCCTTAGATACCTAGCTAGAAATTTGAAGGCACATCGGCAATCACATTCATAAACACAGTTTGTAGTAGATGAGGTGTACCTTCCTACTACAAACTATTAATTCTTGATGTAGGTTTGAGGGTTTGGCCATTATTTAATTAATATACCTTTGCTATAACTGGCACCGGGCTAAGAACTATAGCCTTCATTAATTCTGTTGCTTTGTCAAATACCAACTTGTGGTGATCCACACCTGCGCTAGATTGCTGAAAACATTACGAACAATTTATAAATTAATCACTACGTCAATCTTATGTACCTACTTGTCAGCCTATATTCAAGTTTATAGTATCCATTCTTATAGAAACCCTATGATAGGTATCATTCAATACTTAGAGATTCAATATATCAGTCCTGCTGCTGGACATAGTTCTCCCCTCCCCTAATAAGCGCCATAAATGGTTTTTTTTATCATTATGGGATTATTGCCCACGCTGGGCATGAGGGTTGGGGATCGCCGTTTACTACCTTTATGCAATGGCAGGTAAAACGTGGTAAATTAAGTATTTTGTAGATATAAGCAAAGCACTTACTAACTCCTTGAGATTATGACCAGCTGAGTAAACGTTTCCTTTTGCTGATAATACTATAGCTCTCAGAGAAGTATCATCTTTATTCTGATTAATAGCTTCTAGCAAATGGCTCATCATGTCCAAGGAAAGAGAATTTCTGGAATAAGTGTTCATTTATAAATGACGCTAATTTATACCTACTTAACTCATTCGTTCCTTCTTCTGTGTTAATAAAGTTTTTCTTCTTATTAAGCAGGTCTAGACCAAAAATTGCACGCTAATATAGGGTAAATGACATTGTATATTTTATTTTCACTGTACCATATATTTAACATGTAATAACTAATAACGCAATAAAATACCTACTTTTACTTTCATTATAAAAATATTTTACTGATGATTAGGGTCTGGTTGCACTCTTAGGTCTAACTCTAGATAGATAAGAACCGATTTTCATAAGCATTGAAACTCGGTAATTGAAACTTACTTGGTTTTTTCATGGTTTAAAGTGATTTCTCTGGTACCTTTAGTTTCTTTTGTAATTACATATTGGGTGCTAATAGTACGATGCCAACAGAAAGTCTGTCTTGCTGTTTTTCTCTGCAAATTAATTAGATTGGAAAATAAGCATTTAAATTCTGAAAAAAAATCCCTTTATGCCCATGCCAATAAAGGTAGTAGGTATGTTTGATAAAGAGTTAAAGGAATGGCGCTTAGTTAAATTATAGAATAGGTAAGTACCTACCTATAATATTCACATGCCAGATATGGCGAGATACTTAATTGAGGATCTTTTTATGCTTACCACTTCTGTTATATTGTATCATGTTTTATATGAATGAATGAAATAAGTTAATGTCCAAAGTTACCTCATAACAATAACAAAATAATTAAACTTAACCTTGTCGTTCAAGCATTAATGTCGGCACAAACCTGAATGGCTGATAACATTTTGATAAAACCAAAAAAAAAAAACACTTAGCGCTTATTGTTTATTATAAGTGAGAAACTTATGAAATCTAAATAAAATGAAACAAACTAAACACAGTAAACACAACTCATATCATTATCACACGTATATACTTATACGGTGTTGCCACTGCATAGAAAGCTAAAATTCCCATAAAACATGAAAAAATAAACTAGTTTTTTAATAACATTGTAACGTAATGGAACTCGTGTAATAGTAAATAAAAAGACTTTGTGATGAGATCAATTTATATACGTATTACAAATCACAATGATTCTTATCAAATAAAAAGACTGCCAGTTCAAATTTATAAAAGCAAACATATTAGATTAAAAGCACATTAAAACTGTGTAATTAATTATAACAACTAATTATTTAATAGTCAGATGTTATTTAATATTTATTCTTATAACATCAAACTATTAAATTATGAGTTATTTTATTTAATTATTCAACATTATACAGAAACTTTGTGGTTGTTGTTTTTTTCAAAGAAAACAGCTGCAAATTAATGAGAATAAAACTTTTGATCGTAGTACCCCCCAAACTCTTGTATTAATGTAGTAGTACACACCTTCCTATTTATTTATACGACAAACCAGTATAATAAGTACTGGTCTGTGTTTATATCTACTCCGAGCTTCAAAAACCTAAGCTTTGAATAACATTAAAGTAGCTGAAGATCTTTGGCGTATGACTAATATAAAATAGAGCACCTAACACCTACTGCTCACAGCAGGTGTGAATATAAAAGCTAATTTACTAAATTTATATTATAAATTTCATCATATAATCCCTAAGAACCTAACTTGCATTCACCCAATTCTTATCTACTATGGGGCCTGTCAGCTCTAAAGCCGGGTAATTACCAGCGTTACGCGGCGTAACAGCACGTGTTACACAGCGATCTCGCATTCAACGGAAAATAAGGCGTTTGCGACGAGCAACGAGACGCATCTAAGCACACGGCGTAACATTCATGATCGCTGCGAATAGTTCGTAACGTTCCGGTAAGTACCCCGATTAAACCTCCGGCGAATGATTAATTTCCCATTCAAACGTTATACCAAAATCATGCATAATTTATATATAATTCACCACGATCTGCTATTATTTGTATTAGACTAGTATTTATATAGGTTCCTGCCACAAACTTTTTTGAAAATACTTACAAATAATAAAAAAACGTGTTTTCTTTGAAAAAAATCGTTCTGGTTTAATTTCAGTAAAGTATTTAAAAAAAAAATTATAGGGACCTAGAAAAATACAAATTTAATTCAAATAATAGCAGATCATGTTAAAAAAATGTTTTGTAAATATTTGAAAAATTCATCCGTGTCGCCAGAACCTTAACAAATTTATGGTCGGATTAACAAGTTTATATTCAGTCAAGTCAGCGCCAACGCCTTGTATCATAAGAGTCTTCGGAGCCGGATTGGTCGTCATTTTCCAGGTATTCCGTCCGCGCATCCTCTGCCGTGATCAGTCGTATTACGGCGCTGCAACAAAACAAATAATTTAGGTACTTCTAAGCAGTGAACGGATAAAACATGGAAGCATTCCTACAAGAAAAATACGCCCGCAACTTGACACAACATTGCAAACAAACCTACTTGTCAAAAGTACGTCGCTGATTTTGATACAATTTGTTAAATCTGGGGAAGCACAGTTAAAAGTAGACTTTATTCTCTTGATGTTTGAGATTAAATTGTTGCTTATCGTGTAGGTCGCTTATGTCATTTTCTACACACACATGTCATATCACAGCACACTTTGCGTTGGGTCATTTTCTAGCGCAAGGAATGCTTCCATGTTTTATCCGTTCTCTGCTTCTAAGGGGTGTTCTGTTTTACAACCACAAACTCCTTATTATTAAAGATTCTGTGTTGTTCTATCATAATTATCAATTACAGGCAGATTACCACTGGTTCTACGCATTCTTCATTTATTTATCCACTACAAGACTGTACATGTCGTTTTGAATAGTCGCATTTGCTAGGCCATGTTGCATAAATGCAGTGTTTCTTTTAGGAGCTTCTGTTTAAATGACGACCTCTAGGCGCGGTGGGCGAAGGTCCGCCTGCGACGCAGAAGGCTGCGGGTTCGATTCCCGCCTCGAAACAAATATTTGTACGATCTGCAGATATTAGTTCAGGGTGTTCTGTCGTTTTCTATGTTTATTAAAAAATATCTATATATCTAATAATATTGTATTATGAACATCAGTCATCTAGTAGCCATAACACAAGCTCTGCTTAGCTTGGAACTAGAAGACTGTGTGGATTGTCCAGCATTATTTATATACTAGCGGCCCGCCCCGGCTTCGCACGGGTATTAAACAAAAATTTCAGAAATTATACACACTAAAACGATGGGTTTCACAGTTTTCATACGGATCTTTACTTTTTTTTAACAGCATTGTGGTTTTAGACATTGACTCGACATTCCAAAACTGACACTGGCCGTAGAGAAAAAGCAAGCACCGTGCGCTATACAACCTCTTTTTCTATTCTGACGCGCCATAATACTGCCCTCCTTATGAAAAGTGCAGTAACTAGCATTTTTAGCAAAATTTAGTTAGATACATATTCGGAATCGTCTAAAAATTTGCTAATTTTTGTTTTCACCCATATATCAAAATTCCATCAGGAACTCAGAAAATCAGGAAGCAAGAATGCAGCAACTCGTGTGACAGTAAATAATTTTCTTGTGAAAAGTGCAGTATGTAATCATACTGCGATCTTAAGTTTCGTATATTTAAAATATACTATTCGACAATCCAGCCATAAATGCAGTAACTATTAGATACTATACTTAATCTAAGTGTATTTTGAGGTAAGACTTACTGAACCTTATGATAAATGCAGTATCAGTTAGATGCTGCGGTTATGGTAAGTGAATTTAGAACGAATACTTTGCAGTTCTGTGTGTCCTCTTTACAAAAAGTGCAGTAACTAGCATTTAACTACAATTGCATATTACAGTTACATGTGCAGGTGGGGTTATTTGAATCGAAATCAGTCTGTGCCCAACCTCCAGACGGGATGTGCGTGTCGTTGGAACCACTTTTTATAATATAATTATTATCATAAAGTAAATAGAGGTAATTAAACATTAAAATTTAAACATGGTCATGAATCAGAGTGGCAAGAACTTAACTTTCTTCAGCAAAAAATTCTAAAAAGTAGCGTATTCCCAAACTCAATAATGAAATCAGTACCACGAGGCATTACTTCTGAACGTAAAACTGAAATAATTTCAAAACTGTTGCCACTAATGCCAGAAAAATCGAGTACGTATCCAGCAGAGGCACTATACTACAACCGCGCATCTCAACAACACCTCGATGTTTGAGCTCTTAGGTATTTAGAGAAGAAACAAGCTAGTTTAGACTATCAATATCGATATTATAGCTCCAGCATGACATCACACAATATTAACATGTAATTTTTTTTGCTTGTGATATTTGAGCTATTGTATGTGGTCAAAGGGATAAGATGAAAAGTCACAGGTTTTGCTGTTTTCAGTCCATGTTACCAGTTGAAATATTTTTTATGTCTAGGTTTTTTGTGATTTAATGTATGTTGAATGGTACAAGAACTTTATTGTACTTCGAGGAATTATTATTACATCAGATTACATGTATTTAGCAAGTCATATTTTTGTCCAACATTAAATTATATTGAAAGATAACTGGGTAAAAACTACAAGATGAGAAAACTGGATTCCGACGAAGTAAGAAGTCATCTCGGCTCGACATTTTAAGAAAATGTATAATAACTAATATTAGTATATTACATTAGTATTACTGTACTGATTATCATAATTAGTACAATGTTAAATATTATAAACAAAGCAGCATTATTAAATGAAATAATATAAACAAAGTAGCATTATTAAATGAAAAATCGTTAATATGAGACTCGCTAAAACATCGATAGAAAAATCAGTTTTACCGCATCCCTTTTTATTAAATGTGATTGTTTCACCCAATCAGAATATGTGCGACTTTTTATTACACTGTATAATTTTTGGCAGAACATTTTCGTTCTAAATTTTCAGACATTTCAACTCTACTGGATACGTACTCGATGAGGAGTGTTATCACTTTTTTTTAGTTAATGTTTTGTTAATGTTTTGACTGCAATAATAATGAGTAAGACCAAGTTATTAATGGTAAAGAAGAGTAACTAATTTGATTTTAAAACGTTTCTATAATTAGTAATAAGTTCTATATAGAATATAAGATGATGTATGAACCCACTTTCCAAAATATTTCCTTGAATTTATATGCAAATAATTAAGAATACCTACTATAATAAGTATATAGTAATCATTTTATAACAAACTTTTGTACATAAATTTAAATAGAAATAATTTATTATTACTTAGTTCCTTCAACAATCAAAAGAATGAAAAAAAAAATTTGAGCACAAATTCTATTTAAAAAATAAAGATTTTCTAATACTTAGCTAGTTTTTACGCCATAATGGCTTTTAAAATTTGTAACTCTCGTGATTTGTTTCTGATCAAAACCTTTTATTTTCAGTCTTTTACTGTAGTTTTGTGTTTTTAGTTTTTTGATAAATACCTTTCCATTTATTATTCTCTGGTTATTATTTGACCCCACCATAACGATAACCAGGTCTAGTCAATTCTGCAGTATCTATCTGCGACTACAAGTAATGAATGAGTGTATTTGTAATAATTAGTGCAGTAACTCCACAGTTACTGCATCTATGATTAGAAAGAAATTAGTTATAATATTCGACGTCTATACGTTAAATTGCTGTAAGTATTTTTTCTTCATAAAACTGCAGTAACTATGGCATTTACTGCAGTTATTGCTAGGATACATGGCTCCCACAGCTTATATATACTAAGCATGTGTACATTTTTTGAAATTATTAATATATTATAATAAATATTACTAAAAAAATACATTTGAGAAAACAGTTGTTTTTTTCCCTTTCTTTTGACGTATTTCATGTCACAATAGCTTGATTAGTTTTAGAGTAATAACAAAAACATTTTTATTATTTTTAAACGCGTTTTTCTCGAAATCGTGTTGTATCGAGTTACTGCATTCTTTTTAAGGAGGGCAGAATAATAGAAAAAGAGGTTGAATATACAGCCCACGGTTCAATTATTGAATTTTTCATGCGGATCCCTAACTTTTTTGGAAATATTATATAGCCTATGTTCATCACGGAAAATTAAGGATTCTAATGGTGAAAGAATTTTTTAACTCGGTCCAGTAGTTTCGGAGCCTATTCAATTCAAACAAACAAACATACAAACAATCAAATCTTTCCTCTTTATAATATTAGTATAGATTAAATGTCCTTTGTCCTGTAAGGTCTAAAGGAAATAAAGCACTTAAATTTTGATTTCGAACCGTAAAGAACTCACTTGAGAACATTCTCTTCGAAATCGCTGCTCCGTTTCGCCCCCCGAGAGACCGTGATCTTGGAAGCTAGCACCTGATCCAGCAACGCGCGCAGTTGGTACAGCATCTGAGTGGTTTCCATCGCACAGCAGACTTGTATTGATCTGATGTCGATGATGCATTCGTTCACATTGTCCGCTGTGGGGTGAAGAGGTCTTTTAAGCAGGGTTAGGGGGAAAAAGGTAAATTTTTGAGTTTGGCTGTAGGTACATAGGACATTTTTGTTAGTGTAAACAGACTTATCCTTGAAACCAGAGGTTCAGTGTCATCAGTAGAGTCCAAAACCGATTAATTTTTTTAAATCCGTTTTTGCATATTTTTGAACGAAAAAAAAACTTTCTACATTATAAAAGAATTTTACCTTACACTCGCATACAGCTGGGCGTGCGGCCGGTCAACGACCTAACAATCATAGCTCTTTTTACCATTGATCTTTTTCTATGTAACACTTTAGGAATATGGTGACATACATAGCTTTTTTTGTTTATTTAATTGTTTCCAAGATATTATAAGGAAAAAATCCTGCGCCGCCATTATGAACTAAAATCAAAATGGCCGACGGTTGACTACGCCAAAATCTTCGAACCCCTTTCTCGCACTAACGCCTCCAAAAACAAAGTTCTAAAGAGCCTTTCCAATTATTTGGGTAACCCCATTAGGTTACCCAAATTATTGTATAAATAATACATTAATAGTTGTAAAATATACTGTAAATAATTGTACTATACTGACATTGTGAAACTTTTAACTCCCCAAAGAACAGCAACGGCAGAGTATAAACCAAGGTCACATCAATAAGGAACAGGTCTGAGGATCGCTGCTTCAGCCAGTACACCAGCCAGTTAGCGCCGGGCTCTGAGCACAGCGGCAGCGGCGGTCGTTTGGACCTCTGATCTCTCTTACTGGACATCACACTGCTCGGGTGGACCTGTACGTTGGAGTCCTCAGGTGTACTGACTTTAATACTTGGTATTTTGTTTGGGTTTCTGCCAGGTTTCAGGTTTCTCCACCTGGGGAAGGTAAGGTTTATGTGAAACATAAATAAATAAAATAAAATTTATTCATAGAAGCTCGTAAATAGATAAAACAATGTAAATAAAAATAGATAAGTATAACAATATAGCCTAAACTAGGTAATCATGTGTTAATAAAAAAAAATATAGGTGTTGTGCATGCAAGTCGTAGTTAGGACAAGAATAGCTTTGTCATCATATTTATCACCACATAGTATAAAACAAAGTCGCAGAAAAAACAAAAAACAGCCTCAAAAGTATTAAACAATAGTCCTTAAGCCGGAGTATAAGTATAAGGTGTGTATGTGTATAAGGTCTAATTAGACTACTAAGAAAGAAAGAAATATGTGTATATGGCTCACACCGATACGTAAAAAAAACTTATAAAAATCGGTAAGGATTTTCCCCCTAAAATATAATAATCTACAGTAAAACAAAACTTACTGCACAGTCCCAACATTAGGATACAAAGCAGCCGCGACAATAGCTTTAAACAAAGCCAAATTATCAGTATTCCTATTCTCCCACGGCGCTCTCACATCCCCGGACTGCAAGAACCCCATTTGCTTCAAATTATGGCCAAACTGCTTCTTCATCTCAGAAAGAAGTTGCAGAGTATTCCAAGAGAGGAAGTAATCTCGTGCGAATGCGTTACGCTGTGATCCACTGCGCTCCCATCCCATCAACGCCTCTGACATGGCAATATGATCACTCGGCTCTCCTAACGCTAGGTTCTTTTTAGCTTCGTCTATTTCGCGTTCTTTACCTGAAGAAAATAGACAAATAATGTAAAAAAAAAATTATATATGCCTACACCTACAGTGATGAAAGTTATATTTGTCCGAAAACAGATCCCTTTGAAAAAGTGTGGCACAATCAAATGAAAGAAACTATTCTAAAATACAAGAGAAAAAAAAACAGGCATGAAAGTAGGGTAAAAATGGTCTACGCCTATCGTGGTTTTATAGGTAGACCCCGAGCGTGGAGTGATATACATACATATATACTTAGGATCTGGATATCGACTAAAGAACTAGGTTTCAGCAAACAAATTGGTATTAAATAAAATTAATATTCAGATTCGTGTGTGATGCTATGATGTCACAATGTCACGTCAAAAATGTTTAATTTTTCATGCGGAACCCTAACTTTCTTTAAATTATTCTATAGCCAATGTTCATCAGGGAAAATTAACGTTTCTAAAGATGAAAGAATTTTTCAAATCGGTCCAGTAGTTTCTGAGCCTATTCAATTCAAACAAACAATTCCTCTTTTCAATATTAGTATAGACAATAATTCTATTTATTCTGATGGAAGCAAAGAGAATAACACCACTACGTGGCTGGCAGCTTACCAAGTACAAGTTGGAAAGGATCCTTGAAGCCCCAAACCGCGGCTACGCTAGCAGCCCGCTCCAGACAGCCGAATAGGGCTCCAAAGAGCAGGAGTTTACCCGCAGCCGGATGGACTGGTAGACGGGCTAGGTGCCATCCTAGAGGCGTCAGGGTTTCTTTCTCATCCAGGGCGCCGCATCTGCAATTATAAAATAAATAATGTCGGACAATCCATACAGCATTATCTAGCCCCCCAAGCTAAGCAGAGCTTGTGTTATGGGTACTAGATGACTGATATACATAATATAATATTATTACATATTCAGATATTTTTTTATCATACATAGAAAACGACCAGAATACTCTGAAAAAATATCTGCAGATCGTACAAAAATTTGTCCCGAGGCGGGAATCGAACCCACAACTTCCTGCGTCGCAGGCGGACCTTCGCCCACCGCGCCACAGAGGTCGTCAAACTAATTTATAAATTTCTTTAATGTAAAACTGAGAGACAAATACAAAATAACATATCCACCCACTGTTGCAAATGCTTCACAGCATTCTTGACAGTCTTCTCATCAGGTACAGCGGGCATCATCTTCAGCGCTTGGTCTGCCTTGCCTAGCCTCAGCCGCTTTATCTGCAGAACTGGTTCTAACAGGTTGTTTCTTTGGAGTTCCGGCAGCATCCGCTCGGGTAGGCAACTCGCGCGGTACGATGTTACCAGGTGGTAGCAGATGCCGGGTTGGCAACGGCCGGCGCGACCACGTCTGGTCAAAAAGTTATTAAACTTTGAGTTATTTTGACGAATACATAGATGTATTAATTAAACATATTATACATATTAATGTGGAAACTTATAATTAGCCACAAGTTACACATCGTTTTTGTTTGTATATTTACCTAGCTGCAGTTTTCTAAAAGTTGTAAAATAAATAATACTAGTGGCGGCCGCCCCCAATAAGAATTAAATAAATAAAATTCCCCCAACCACCGATTTTTCTCCGTAAACCTAGGTAAGACGCTATATTTCACTGGTATCCCCAAATTTTTTGGTGTCAGTTCAGAAACGAATTTTAATCCTTTATTATGTATTTAATTAGTCACCTTTTAGGAAGCTTACGGGCTGATATTCAGACATTTATTTAAACTTACACAGTTTACACTAATATGATACTTATCTAGGATTAAAAACTAGTAATTAAAACATAAGGTACACTCTAATCTCAGATCAAATGGTCCTAAAAATTCTTGTGAGAACTGGTTTAGTGATCTTACCTCTGCCTCAAATTAGCTTGCGACGCCCACTCAACCTGCAGCGTTGAAACATGGTCCTCTACATTCAGCCCGCTACACTTCATCTTGGCACAATCCACCACATACACTATATCATCTATAGTTATCGACGTCTCCGCTATATTCGTCGCGATAATGATCTTCCGTATATTACCAGGTGGTCGTCTAAATATTTTATGCTGAGTTAAGGTCGGTAATTTTGAATGAAGTGGATGTATTTCGTACTGGGAATCAGGGAACTGATGGCTTTCATTCATTTTCTTCACCAGTTTAGTTATATCTCCGATGCCTGGGAGGAATACTAGTATTGCACCAGGGTCCCCTCTACAGATACACAGTAATAGCTGGAAGATCAGGTCAATATTAAGATCCTCGGTTCGTCGGTCTTGTAGAGTTTTGTACACGTCTACGTTGAGGGTTTTCTTGACAGATTCTAACCAGGGTCCTGTAATAAGTAATAACACAGCTGATGTAAGTAGTTATTTTTATGAGCATGCGGATCAAAATAATCAATCAATATATCGTAAATGTAATTAAATAAAATTTAATGTAACCACGTTGCGTAATTTTTTTTTAAGGTTTAATTTAACGGTCAAAACTACTCGAAACAAGAGATGGTATCAGGCACAGAGCATCAGCATTGCCATAGAACGGGGTAATGTAACCTACCACATGAGGACACTTCCGAATGCTATTGATATGGATCACTTGAGTTTTGGATTATTTGCAACAGTCTATAATAGCGGCAAAATAAACTGCGATCCCCAACCCGCATGCCCAGCGTGGGGATTATGGGCAATTACCCCCAATGATAAGAACCGCCACAAAATGGCCCCCAGTTCCCGGCCGCCTCGCTATTCCTGGCCATGGTAGCGGCCACGGTAACGGCGGGGCAGGGGGTGCTAGGAATCTCCGGGCTACATTAGGCTACCACACCCCACACACACTGACCCTGGCAACGTTTAACGGACGCACTCTGAGGCTTGATCACCATCTAGCGCAGTTGGAAGTGGAGCTAGAGAACATTAAATGGCATGTTCTAGGGTTATGTGAAGTCCGTAGAGAGGGGGAGGACACTGTAACCTTAGACTCGGGCCATCTTCTCTACTTTCGCGAGGGTGATAAAACATCCCAGGGTGGCGTAGGTTTCCTCGTCAATAAGGCCCTCTCTAACAACGTCGAAGAAATCTCCAGTGTGTCGACCAGGGTAGCGTACCTGATCCTTCGGCTGTCTAAGCGCTACAGCTTGAAGGTCATTCAGGTCTACGCACCGACCTCGGCACACTCGGATGATGAAGTGGAGGATATGTACGAAGACATATCCAAAGCCTTACATCACACCACCAAGGCTCACTTCAACGTTGTTATGGGGGACTTTAACGGCAAGGTGGGAACCCAGACTGGCAACGAATCCCGAATAGGCCCGCATGGTTTTGGTGTTCGAAATCACAGGGGACAAATGCTCGTCAACTTCCTCGAGAAAGAGGGGCTGTTCTTAATGAACTCTTTCTTTAAGAAACAGCCCCAAAGGAAGTGGACATGGCGGAGTCCCGATTCTGTGACAAAAAATGAGATCGACTTCATCATGACGGATAGCAAGCATATATTCAGAGATGTCTCAGTGATCAACAGGTTCAATACCGGATCTGATCACCGACTCCTTCGAGGCTCTCTGAATATAAATTTGAAGCTTGAAAGAAACCGTCTGATGAAGTCCACGCTCCGACCGAACCCAATCCAAATCATGGCGGGCACCGAGAAGTTTCAGCAGCTTCTCGGGTATAGATTCGCTGCCTTGGAACCCACTGATGACGCTGACGAGACCCTACACAATCTGGTAGAAACGCTGAGGGACGAGGGCATCAAGTTTTGCAAAAAGCAGCGTACTGGTAAGAAGTCCAAACTCTCGGATGAGACTCTTGGGCTGATGACAAAAAGACGGGAAACCACCCAAGCGACTTCGTCAGAGAGGTCAGACCTGAACAAGCGAATTGCGAAGATGGTACGACGCGACCTTCGGAGCTCTAATACACGCCTCATTGAAGAGGCGATAGAGCGAAACCGAGGGTCCAAAGTATTCACTCAGCAGCTTGGAAGGAGCCACCTGACGAAGCTTTCAACGCATGACGGAAGGACCGTATTGTCGAAGCCGGAGATATCGGCCAAGATAGAGGACTTTTATGGCCGTTTATACGCTGCACATGCTCCCCGTTCCCAACGAGATGACCACGATTCTAGAGCCACCTTGATACGCCACTATACCGACGAACTGCCAGACATCAGTCAAGACGAGATCGTGTTAGCTCTGAGGCAGCTTAAAAATGGAAAAGCCCCCGGTGAGGACGGAATAACATCAGAGCTTTTGAAAGCTGGAGGATACCCTGTTATACAGGAGTTACAGAGCCTCTTCAACGCCGTCCTTCACAGTGGGAGAACTCCAAAGGCGTGGAGTGGGAGTTTGGTGGTGCTCTTTTTTAAGAAGGGAGATAAAACCCTTCTTAAAAATTATAGACCCATCTCGCTCCTAAGTCACGTCTATAAGCTTTTCTCACGAGTTATATCGAACCGTCTCGCCAGGAGACTCGACGAGTTTCAGCCACCGGAGCAGGCTGGGTTTCGCGGAGGATATGGTACCATAGACCACATTCACACAGTGAGGCAGATTATACAGAAGTCCGAAGAGTATAATCAGCCCCTGTGTCTGGCTTTTGTGGACTATGAGAAGGCCTTTGACTCCGTTGAAACCTGGGCTGTTCTACAATCCTTACAGCGATGCCAAGTAGACTATCGTTATATCGAGGTGCTGAGATGTCTCTACGAAGCCGCTACGATGAGTGTCCGAGTACAGGACCAGCAGACTAAACCGATCCAACTGCGCAGAGGAGTGAGGCAGGGGGATGTCATATCCCCGAAACTGTTCACGAGCGCGTTGGAAGATATGTTTAAGACGCTGGACTGGAAAGACAAGGGCATCAACATAAACGGCGAGTACATCTCATACCTGCGATTCGCTGATGACATAGTCTTAATGGCGGAGTCGCTAGAGGAGCTGAACCGGATGCTGGACAGTCTAGCTTCAGCCTCCCGATGTATCGGTCTTGGCATGAATTTGGATAAAACCAAAGTCATGATCAATGCCCACATTGATCCAAGACCGGTGATCGTACATGGCCACCTTCTCGAAATTGTTTCTGAGTACACTTACCTCGGGCAGATTTTGCAGTTGGGTAAAAACAATTTCGAGAAGGAAGCCAAGAGGAGGATCCAGCTAGGCTGGGCAGCGTTCGGAAAATTACGTCGAGTCTTCTCGTCATCCATACCGCAATGTTTGAAAACGAAAGTTTTTAATCAGTGCGTCCTACCAGTAATGACCTACGGAGCTGAGACGTGGACACTCACGATAGGGTTGGTCCACCAGTTCAAAGTCGCTCAGCGCGCTATGGAAAGAGCTATGCTCGGAGTTTCTCTGAAGGATAGGATTCGTAACCAATTCATCCGACAGAGAACTAAAGTCATCGACATAGCTCAGAGAATTAGCCAACTGAAGTGGCAGTGGGCCGGCCATATTTCGCGAAGAACCGATAACCGCTGGGGTAAACGTGTTCTTGAGTGGAGACCGCGACTCGGTAAACGTAGTGTAGGACGCCCTCCGGCCAGGTGGGATGACGATCTGCGAAAGACTGCTGGCAGATGCTGGATGCGACAAGCCGAAGACAGGGCGCTATGGCGCTCATTAGGGGAGGCCTATGTCCAACAGTGGACTAACATAGGCTGATGATGATGATGATGATAATAGCGGCAGCAGTTTTAATTGCAAATTAATATTAGTTCGCGTCTGGTCGAAGCAACGTGTGACGCGAAACGTAAGCTGGTGTCGGGCGCAGTACATCAGCAATGCTATAAAGCGAGGCAATGCCACAGCCAACAGCCAATTGGGGACCACTTGGAGCTTCCAAATGAATATGGATCAATTGAGCTTTGGATTATTTGCAACAATTTCCAGTTCTATTGTTTCAATTGCTAATATTTATGTTACAATTTCTTTCTATTCTTGATTGCAATTTTCTTTGTTAAATAGACAACTTAAATGTTAACCTACCAATTTGAGCCCGATGTTGTATTTCCTTTTCCATATCCACATCCTTTCTTCTTTTTAAATGCTTCATCCATGGTCTTTCTGGTCTCTTGTTTTGATTCTGCACTTCTTTCGGAGGTAGCTGATACTTGGTCATCTCTAGTATTTGTTCTAGGTACACATCTTCAACGGGGAATGCTAGACCTTCAATATGCATCAATGGACAGTTGTTATAATAAGCGCAAAGCGTTTCTGCGTCAATGGTCGCGCTCATTAGTATGAGCTTTAAGTCTTTGCGCTTTTGGAGAACCTGAATATTGACAAAACATTGTATAGTTCATGCTTTTCAGTCTTGAAATCTTTCAAAGCAAACAACAGAAAATTTTAACTAGGACACCGGATTTTTATTTTTACTAAGTGTGCATGAAGCTGTGCTATTTTATTAAGCACTAGCGGTCCGCCCCGGCTTCGCTCGGGTATTTAACAAAAAAAAAATTTTAATGCGGATCTCTAACTTGAAAATATTTTATAGCCTATGTTCATCAAGGAAAATTCAGGATTCTAATTATGAAAGAATTTTCAAATCGGTCCAGTAGTTTTGGAGCCTATTCAATTCAAACAAACAATCAAATCTTTCCTCTTTATAATATTAGTATAGAAAACTAAAATCAAACCTTTGACGACCTCTGTGGCGCTGTGGTTGAAGGTCCGCCTGCGACGCAGGAGGTTGCGGGTTCGATTCCCGCCTCAGGACAAATATTTGTACGATCTGCAGATATTTGTTCAGGGTGTTCTGGTCGTTTTCTATGTCGTTTTATATGTAAAAAATATCTATCTATGTAATAATATTGTATTATGTATATCAGTCATCTAGTAGCCATAACACAAGCTCTGCTTAGCTTGGGGCTAGATGATGCTGTGTGGATTATCCGGCATTATTTATTTATTTATTGAACTGGACAGAATGAATATGGAAACTATAAGATAATGAAAGAAATTTACCTGTTTCAGCATGCACATTGAGATATCTATTTGGCAGTCCCTCTCATGTACCTCGTCGAGGATAATGTGGCTGAACTTTGAGAGGCTCTGGTCCGTTTCCATCTCCACTAGCAACACTCCAGTCGTGCAGAACATAATGCTACCTCGCGCTCTGCACTCCACACTGGAATAACAAAAAATAAGCTATTTTTACTTGCACCAGTCTCTCACATTCATTCATCATCAGCCACTAGTCCACTGCTGGACCTCTAGGCCTCTTCTAATGAGCGCCATAGATGGTATTATTGCAATTTATTATGGCAGTCTCTCACAACACAACATCATCAACATCACCAGCCTATAAAAGTCCACTGCTGGACACAGGCCTCCCCTAATGAGCGCCATAGATGGCATCATTATTTGGGGGTTATTGCCCATAATCCCCACGCTGGGCATGCGGGTTGGGGATCGCAGTTCGGTGTAGTTGTTCTGCAGAAGGCGCTGCTGCCCGCCCCCCGCTGTGTTTCCCTTAGTCGCCTCTTACGACACCCACGGGAAGAGTTGGGGTGGTGAAATTCTATGCCGGCACCACACGGCAAGACAACACAAGTACATAAACAACACAAGTAAATAAATAAATAATAATAAATAATGTTGGACAATCAACACAGCATCATCTAGCCCAAAGCTGAGCAGAGCTCAGCGGTTCGGTATTAGTGTGATGGGAACTGGATGACTGATAAACATAATACAATAGATTACACAGACAGATATTTATTTTTAAGAACATAGAAAACGACCAGAACACTCTGAACAAATATCTGCAGATCGTACAAAACTTTGTCCCGAGGCGAGAATCAAACACA
Source organism: Eupithecia pulchellata (assembly GCA_963931895.1). Classification (NCBI taxonomy): domain Eukaryota; kingdom Metazoa; phylum Arthropoda; class Insecta; order Lepidoptera; family Geometridae; genus Eupithecia; species Eupithecia pulchellata. The sequence goes on from OZ007540.1 coordinate 6,632,044, forward strand.
CAACCTCTAAGGTCTTATGCGGATCATCACCCACCGCGCCACAGAGGTCTTCATGGACAGGTGGATTAACATATTAGTGACCTATCTTTTGTATTTATTCTCCCACCAATAATATTTTAATACCTATTTGTAAACCTAGTACACTTTAAGTACACCTTCGTTAACCTTTGTGAGAAAAAATAAACTTTTATTTTCGGTATTAGCTCATACCTATGACAATCATCAGCTTAACTCCGTTTTATTATCCCAATTACAGTTCAGACAAAACATAATCCAAGCTATGCATCATTTTAAAGGCAAAACATTATCCAAGATCATTTTTAAGAATGTTGCAATTGAATTTAAAATAAACCTAATATCAGGTACAAAGTCACAAACCTTTCAAGTCTGACAGAATATCCAACTGAATGCCCCATTTTCTCAGCCCTTTCGTCAGCTACCCTCATAGCTAATGAAGATGCGGCAATACGCCTCGGCTGAGTCACCAAAACTTTAACGTAACCACCTGTTTCGTTTTTCATAGCATCGTCAAGAATTATCTGAGGGACCTGTGAAAATTTAAGAATTATGTATATGTCATAGTATGCAGTTTGACGACCTCTGTGGCGCGTTGGGCGCAGGAGGTTGCATGTTCCATTCCCACCTTGGGACAAATATTTGTATGATCTGTAGATATTTGTTCAGGGTGTTCTGGTAGTTATATTATATAATAAAGAATATCTATACATGTAATAATATTGTATTATTACCAGAGCTTGTGCTATTACCCATAACACAAGCTCTGCTTAACTTGAGGCTAGATGATGCTGTGCAGATTGTTGTCGGGCATTATTTATTTATGATGTACTCTTAAATGTATGACTGACTTAACTCTTACTGCATAACTTTGCCTAACCATGCTGATTCTTACTATAAATTTAACAGATTTCATTACCTGAGTAGATTTACCACATCCAGTCTCTCCACTGATCACCACAACTTGGTTTTCCTTCACAACCTTCAATATACTTTCAGCTTTCTTAAATGCTGGCAGAGTCTCTCTGAACTTCAGCATTTTTTTATATTGTGAATTGTCTATCATTTGGTTGTATTCTTCCAGCATTGCTAAGTTGTCAAAAGGTGTTTCTAAATTTCTTGTATTAATAGAATTGCCTTTTGCAATACACTCATCTAACTTTTCTTGGAAAGTTCCTGTGATTATATCATCATAGCCATATTTGAAATCACTACTATAGTGCTGGTTTTCTCCTAACCAGCATGCTTCATGTTCGCTAGTATTATCGTCATTTTCTGTTTTAATTTGTTCTACATCTTCTATTTTGACTGGTTTTACATCTTCTATTTTAACTGGTTGTACATCTTCTATTTTTATTGGTTTTATATCTTCAATTTTTATATCATCATCGCTTATACTAATAGATTCGTTCTTTACCTTGATTTCTGACTTAATGATGTTTATATCATTGTCAAGTGAGATAACTCCTTCAGAAATTATTGGTTTTCTGTAATGTTTCTTTGCATTACTTGTATCTTCAGTTACATTAAGCTTCATGGTATTTTTATTTTTATCAGAATGTGTGTTAGCTGGTACTTTTGCAACAAAAATCACATCATCATCCCGAGGAATGATGTTTGTAACAAAGTGGGATTGCTTTTCAGATTCCACAGCCCCCAGCGGTATGAAATCTGCACCAGAACTTAATAATGATGAATTAGGTTTAAAAAATTCTAGTCTCTTCTGTGGTGGAAGGTAGATGTTTTCTTTTTGTGCTATTTCTTTTATAACTTCTATATGTGCCTGGAGTGCAGCTATTATTGGCTCTGGAACCTCCAAACCGATCTGTAAAGTAAGATGGCGCAAGTTTTTTTATACGTAATGCCTGGTTCCTGAAAAATTTATGTCATAGCTAAGAAAGGCCTCATTAATAAAATTTTTATAAAATTGTCCAGACCTTATGGTTTCTTGTCTTTAATTTCTGTCTATCTCTGTAATATAAACCAATATCTTTGCCCCTGAGACCGCGAGGTCTCTCTCCAAAACTCTGATTGGGTCTATTCCAATGTCCACGATTTCCGCGTCTCATTTTGATGAATTGATATTTTTTCCACCTGTTTTACACAATTTAGTTACTGAAGTAAAGAAAAGAGAATAAAACTACTATAATCTGTCTATGTTATTTTGTTGTTTTTCAGTTGATTTTCGAAGAGATTTTGTTTGATTTTGATTTTCCTTCTTCTTATTTCATGGCACGCTATTTCAGTGTAGTGTATTTAGAGGTCGCACGCGTCACGTAAAAAGAACGCTGGAAGAAAGTGGAAGGGGTAGGTATGTTCTCGCATGGTACACTCGTGCACGATAGTACTATGCCAATTTGCCAAGTCTATTTTAATTAATATTTCACTCGCGGTTTGGTTATTAGAAAATAATATAAGATAAATTAAAAACATGTTCGATTGAGTTTAGAATGTTTAATCTACTTACAAAATAAATATGTTATGTAGCAACTCCATCCACTACGTCATCTTGGGTGACGCGAAACCAGATGACGAATAAATTAATCTCCTAATAAATTATCAAAGGCATTATTATCTGCCTCTCATTTCATACAACAATATTCGTCAAAAATATTTTTTCTATGTAAAACCATTTCGTGAACTTTTGTGCGCGATGGTATTTGACGAGAAACGTAACGTAGATTCAACGCTACAAGCAAATTTCAAATGACGAACCAATAGCGCACCAGCAGGTATTGGGCTGTGCTGTGCGTGTCAGACAGAAGTCAAGCACTGTCCAGATCACGGGTCACTTTTTGACCAGCCTTATTGTTTAACTTGAAATTCATTACCAGTGAAGTTCAATCCGATTACCAGTTGTAGAGCCAGTGAATGTTGTCTTATGGTACCTATTCAACTGGTCTTCGGTTTCAGCTATTTACACAATACGAAAGTGACAATCGAAGTCCAAGCTAGGTTTGAAATGCCAAACTGAAGCCGATTACGATTACCAGTTGAGTTAGACAATAGAGCCACATATCTTTAAAAGTAGGTATATAATTTTTACTGACTTCTCTATATTTTTCCTGTAAAATATAGATCCATATCTACATGGTTACCACTCGGTGTGGTAGTTCCGCCTTTCGAAAACTACCTATTCCCCTCTTTTTGACAATATTTTAAAAGTTTTTTTTGTACGGAGTTCTCTTTATTTTTCGTTTAAGATATAGATCAATATCTACAAAAGCTTAGTAGATTTTCTCAGAGATCAATGCAAGGAATCGTATAATTAATCTATGCAAGGAATAGATCAACTTGAACTTCAACTTATTTTTTTATGGCACCGCTTGCTTTGCCGCTGCGACTCTGCCAGTGTCTCTGTTCTGCTATGGAGTATCACAAACTAAATATAACATAAATAATTAATACATAGGTACATAGCATTACTACATAAAAAGGAAAAGATCACGGTGACTTCGCGAGTCCTTGACAATTACAACAATAATTAACAGCTGTTTTTTGACAATGACAGTAAACATCGTCGACAATAGACATTCAGTCAGTAGTAACAATAGTACACTACTGTTTAGCGGCGCCATAAATTAAGAAGTTGAAGTGGAACAATAATGTTTCACTTTGTACAGTCGGCGATATAAACAGGAATTATCAATCAATCACTGCCTGCCTGCACAACACGGGCTTTGTGTGCTTGCTTTGTGTCGAGTTTTGTTGTAACAAACTGACTGGCATAGCGCAAGATTAAAAAAACGTTGCCGCAAATCTTAAAACATTTTTATTCATTCATTATGTGTGTGTGGTATACTACTTGGTAGCGCAATAGCATGCTGCTAGTTTCCAGTACATATACTACCTATAAATGAATATGAATATAGTAGCATACAACTATTAGGTACCTACATATATCTGAAAATACCATGTTATGAAAAATATTTTTGACGAACAATTTTTTGTGCTACCTGTTACGAAGGGTTTATCTATATCCTATATCTATACTAATATTATAAAGAGAAAAGATTTGATTGTTTGTTTGTTTGAATTGAATAGGCTCCGAAACTACTGGACCAATTTGAAAAATTCTTTCACCATTAGAATCGTAAATTTTCCGTGATGAACATAGGCTATATTATAATATTTTCAAAAAAGTTAGGGATCCGCATGAAAAATTCAATAATTGAACCGTGTGCTGTATATTCAACCTCTTTTTCTATTATGGCGCGTCATAATAGAAAAATAGGTTTAATATATAGCGCACGGTGCTTGCTTTTTCTCTACGGCCAGTGTCAATTATGGAGTGTCAAGTAAATTTCAAAAACCCCAATGCTGTTAAAAAAAGTAAGGGACCCGTATGAAAACCGTGAAACCCGTGAAGTTAGTGTATAATTTCTGAAATTTTTGTTTAATACCCGTGCGAAGCCGGGGCGGACCGCTAGTTAAATTATTTAAATAAAAATATTCATAATACTTGTTTTCTTGAAACAAAACACTTCGATGTTAGCCAAGTTTTGGAGCTAACTGTACTGTCTATACCATAGACCTAGATACTTCCATATTTGACATTTTTCATTTATTCCAGTTCGTTTCCTTTCTTTGAATTTAGTTTGTTTGTTTCGTAATCGAAATTCTCTCTAAAAACAGTGACGATGTGACCTTATTGAAAGAATGCGAAATATCTTGTTTAGTTCTGATGCCGTACAATTTAGTATAGTGTTTGAATTTTTGGGTATTCAAAACATTAGCGATAGACGACCGCACAAAGCAAGCATTATTTTTTAAGTAAAAACAAATAAACTTTATCAAATCGAATAAAAATGATCTACAATAAAAACGTAAGTTTCTTTTACATATTGCACTATTTCAACATAATCGCGAAGTTATGAAACTTAGGTAGGTGTTAAAGAAAGGTATACCTATCTACTTAGCAACTTGCAACACTTTTTATTTTCATAGAGGCACCACACAAACAAATCAGTCAAAATGGTTCTTGCATACAACCTGCTCTTCTTTTCACAATAATCATGATTTAATTATACATATTAATAAAATGTGGTTCAGCAAAACTGTGAGTGCTACCTATCTTTCTGCAGAAACTGCCAACTTTATAGCAAAAGTAAAACTGTTTCTCTGTCTGTTACCTTTCACTGTTAAATGGCTGTAGCAATTAATATTTTGTTGCAGGAATACTGGTCATTAATCTGCCGAGGCCGTAAGAAAAAGATTTTTGCCTTGACAGCTATTTTGGTATTCCTTCTAAACGCAATGTTCTATGTGAGCATAGAACTCTTTAATTTAAGGAATAAAAATAAACAGCCATGGTATAGAAGGTGAGTGAGTAACTTTTGGAAATTCATCAAATTTGATCAATTCAACAAAAAAAATCATCGCAGACCTCTTAAATCACCCCCTGCTGTATGCCTCCTTTAATTTCTTCCTAGCCTCCTCTACCTATGAGAAAGTAATTTTGATCAGGTGTAATTTATTTTATTTTTATTTATTTGTTAGAAAAGCAGCATAGGCTCCTCATCTAACAAATAAATAACAATTAAAACAGTCATAGGGCCGATGTGTCTATATCACAGTGTTGAATTTTGTCATTGCATCACATTTTAGTAAGATATTTAACCAGTTATTGAGTTTATTCTTGAAGGAAATTTTAATATTTATATTCTTCAATGCATTTATTGATTTCGCTGATATTATGTCTTCTGGTAATATGTTCCAGTTGTGCACTCTTATTTAGTATTAAACTTGCTTGACATAAAAAAAACAAATCTTTTTTAAAACTGTATGTGTAAATATATTGCAAAAAGAATTTCATTTAACTTTCTTGTCCAAGTCTTAAAATATTTCTGATATCTTATTTCAGTCTTCGCTTTGACAAGAACTCTTACGTGGATGATACAGGTATGAGAGTTATCGTTGGACATTATGTAGGTGGCAATTCAGGAGGGAATTTATCAGCAGGTAAATTAATCTATAAAAATTAATCCCTATTTCCTTGGTCATGGCATGAACAGCCAATCTATTCTTTGGGCAGCAGAGATTTTTACGTTTAATTTCTTTCAAAGGAACCTATCCTTTGAAAGAAATTAAACGTAAAAATCTCGCAATCAACTTGACCGCGAGTAACGTCGCGGGTCGCAGCTAGTCATTTTATAAAATGAATAATATCAATCAACACAACTAGTTTCTCCCAGTGGTTGCATAGTCTATGTTTTATTCCAGGCAATAAAATTCAGTAAAGAAATAATCAATAACTTCTCTTTTTTTACTCTATAAGATATTACTTTAAGATACTTTAAGAAATTGATTAGGGATGTGTGGGTTAACTACGAACCTTATTTGTGTTTGGAGAAGGTTCCACTACAACATTGAAATAGGTATTGTGCACGCGCGTCGCGTTTTCTTCCAATACAAGGTTTATAGTTATAAACATGCAGAATGAACCTTATTTCTTAATAAATAATAATTTAAAATTTGCCGTGTGGTGCCGGCATAGAATTTCACCACCCCCACTCTTCCCGTGGGTGTCGTAAGAGGCGACTAAGAGAAATACAATGGGGGGCCCTCTGCTGAACAACTCCACCAAACTGCGATCCCCAAACCGCATGCCCAGCGTGGGGATTATGGGCAATAACCTCCAAATGATGAATTATGCCATTATATGGCGCTCATTAGGGGAGGCCTAGAGGTCCAGCTGTGGATTATTATAGGCTGATGATGAATAATTTAAAACAGGCAAGCCAAGCGTAAGTGCGAAGGTACTGCATTATGTAAGCCTAAAAAATTTAAATCTAAAATTTGTATGCAATATGTTATCCCCATAGTACAGTCAGCTGCACTAATATGTATACACTCCCAGCATTTCATATTGATGTATACGTGAACCTTTCAAATTAAAGTATACACCACAATTTTTCAAATTGATGTAGTCATGGTACTTGTCAAAACGTGGTATACAGATTTTCATAATAATGTATACACTATTTAGTCAAATAATTGTTTACCATCGAATAACAAATTAATGTATTCAAGACCACGCCTTAATAATATATGCAAAAAAAGAATGTCACAAAAATGTATTCATGTGTTAAATATGTTATTAAAAAGGCTTTTTCACTTAAAATCCTGCAAGTCATCATAAATATATACACGACCTTAATTATGTATCCATAATGAAGGGCCATAAATATGTATACATCAATTTGTACGATGTTTTTCATTGACATGTATACAAAATGTTTTATTTTACAAAAACGCTTTTTACTAAAATTCCTACAAAGTATCATAAATATGTATCCACTGCAAGGCCAAAATAATGTATACATTATTGATAGTCATAAAAATGTACGTAAATGAATATTTTACGTAGTATAATATAGTAGTAGGTCTTTTGTGACTTTTGACTTGACCTCAGTAGTGACGAAGTGAGTAAACTCAAGCATGGGGATGAAAAAACATCAATTAGGTAAATATTTTTTTTAGTATTCTTATTTAATCTTTTGACACTAAACACATTTTATGCTATTTAATGAAGTAGTTAAATAAGGTATTGTAGGCCCCTCCAGCATCAATCACTGCTTATAGCCGGTCGCGCATGGAAGAAACCATGTTTATGCATACTTTGAAAGCTTTCCCAAATGTCATAAACCATGATTAGGGCTTTCTTTGTCCTACACTCATTTGTGTCCCATTGCTGAGCCATCAATCCTAACGATGGATTCGATGGGGTTGAGATCGAGATTTTTTGGAGGCCAGGGCAACTTGTTGACCATTCTGTGGTTCCATTGCTCGATACACTCGGGCGTTATGAATGGCCGAGCTGTCTTTCACGAACGGAACAGGCCCAGCACCTGGAAAGTAATCTTTCACACTTGCCCTAAACACCTCTTCCAATACTTCAGTATATTGGAGGTTGTTCATCCGACCCTCAATTTGGGTCAACGCCCCGGGACCACTGGCATGCATCTATTCGATGTATGGGGCTGGATGCATGCCAGTGGTCCCGGGGCGTTGACCCAAATTGAGGGTCGGATGAACAACCTCCAATATACTGAAGTATTGGAAGAGGTGTTTAGGGCAAGTGTGAAAGATTACTTTCCAGGTGCTGGGCCTGTTCCGTTCGTGTAAGACAGCTCGGCCATTCATAACGCCCGAGTGTATCGAGCAATGGAACCACAGAATGGTCAACAAGTTGCCCTGGCCTCCAAAAAATCTCGATCTCAACCCCATCGAATCCATCGTTAGGATTGATGGCTCAGCAATGGGACACAAATGAGTGTAGGACAAAGAAAGCCCTAATCATGGTTTATGACATTTGGGAAAGCTTTCAAAGTATGCATAAACATGGTTTCTTCCATGCGCGACCGGCTATAAGCAGTGATTGATGCTGGAGGGGCCTACAATACCTTATTTAACTACTTCATTAAATAGCATAAAATGTGTTTAGTGTCAAAAGATTAAATAAGAATACTAAAAAAAATATTTACCTAATTGATGTTTTTTCATCCCCATGCTTGAGTTTACTCACTTCGTCACTACTGAGGTCAAGTCAAAAGTCACAAAAGACCTACTACTATATTATACTACGTAAAATATTCATTTACGTACATTTTTATGACTATCAATAATGTATACATTATTTTGGCCTTGCAGTGGATACATATTTATGATACTTTGTAGGAATTTTAGTAAAAAGCGTTTTTGTAAAATAAAACATTTTGTATACGTCATGTCAATGAAAAACATCGTACAAATTGATGTATACATATTTATGGCCCTTCATTATGGATACATAATTAAGGTCGTGTATATATTTATGATGACTTGCAGGATTTTAAGTGAAAAAGCCTTTTTAATAACATATTTAACACATGAATACATTTTTGTGACATTCTTTTTTTGCATATAATATTAAGGCGTGGTCTTGAATACATTAATTTGTTATTCGATGGTAAACAATTATTTGACTAAATAGTGTATACATTATTATGAAAATCTGTATACCACGTTTTGACAAGTACCATGACTACATCAATTTGAAAAATTGTGGTGTATACTTTAATTTGAAAGGTTCACGTATACATCAATTATGAAATGCTGGGAGTGTATACATATTAGTGCAGCTGACTGTACCTACACAGAGTTTTTCCCGTGAATAGGTTACAAATATCTAAACTTTCGCATTTTAATAGACTAGCGACCCGCCTAGGCTTCGCTTGGGTGCAATGCTAATAAATATAATGCTAATAATAATACCTATGCATGTTATAAACTTAAAAACCTTTCTCTTGAATCACTATCCATTATAAGAAAAACATTAAAATCCGTTACATAGTTTTAAAGATCTAAGCATACATAAAGACAGACAGCAGGAAGTAACTTCGTTTTATACTACCTATGTAGTGAAGTGTGATGATCTGCAAAAAAAGCGCATAACGCTTAAAACTACCTAAATATTATCTAGGAAAAATGTACACTGGATTTATATTACTGTTATTTGTTAAGTTCATGAATAAAGATCTTTTAATATTGAAAATTGATGCATGAACTGTCTATGTTCACAGATGTGGTGCATAAAAACAACTACGCCCCCGTGGAAGGCGCGGGGGAATGGGGTAGACCTGTTCAGCTTTCACCACGGGAACTGATCACCGCTAGAGAGCTGTACTCATTGCACTCTTACAACATCCTTGTGGGTGATCGGATATCTATCAATAGAAGTCTGCCTGATATGAGGAGTGACAGGTGATGTTAGGGTTGTTTTTGCTTTTTTAGGGATTTATTTGTTTAATCCTCAGCCCTTAATAAAATATTGTTTCATAACAAAACTTACGACTAAAAATACTTACATAATCTAGCCCGCAAACATCCATTGGTGGATATAGGCCTCCTCAATAGATTCGATTTTATTTTATTTTTATTCATGTACTATGTTTTATTATCCTATTTTTATGTTTTAATGATTGTAAATGATCTGATATAAATGAGTTAATAATAATAGGACTGCGCAAACGCAATATAGATTTGCAGTCTGTTGACAAAAAAGTATTTTTTAAGAATGCAATAAGGATTTACTCAGCTGCCATTTCAGGGTATTTTTAAGATACTGAGGTCATTTTATTAATATATTTCATAGACAGATTTTTTATTATACATAGAAAACGACCACAACAAACGAATCAGTATCGTATAAGCATTTTGTTTTGTCATCTGCAGGTCGTATAAACATTTGTCCCGAGGCGGGATCCAACCCGTAACCTCCTGCGACACAGGCGGACTTTCACCCACCAGACGACAAAGGTGGTCTTTGAAACAGGAGTGTACCTAATGTAATAAAATGTAATGACACATTAGCGCAGATCCCACGCTTAGAATACTTAGTTAGAAATTTTACATAGTTTTTTTGCAAACTAACCAACCAACACCCTAAACCAAAACTAATAGAAAACGTTTATCTTTTCAGTTGCAAAAACGTGGTCTTCGAGATAGAGAATCTGCCCACTGCTAGCGTTATTATAGTGTTCCACAACGAAGCCTGGTCTACACTCATGAGGACTGTCATGTCTGTGCTTATACGATCGCCAGAGATGTTGCTGAGACAGGTAATTATTATACTTGGATAGCTCTCCATTACACTTGGATAGGTCTCCATTACACTTGGATAGCTCTCCATAACACTTGGATAGCTCTCCATTACACTTGGATAGCTCTCCATAACAATTGGATAGCACTATATTCCTCCCAAGAGCAGAAGTGTAGTATAGAATTGCTGGCAAGACTTAAGAGAAGCCTGTAGGTACTTAGCTTCGGTCGAACATGCGCGTCAAATACGCGAGACGTGAGACAAAACGGGAATGCTAGTCGCCCGGTGGAGACGCTGCAATGGCACCATACTCACTAGGCCAAGAATTCAGCGTGTAAAACTTTAAAGAAACTTTAATAATTGAAGTTTTTGAGAAATACCCGTACGAAGCCTGACGGACCGCTACTAAACTATACATATAACTATAAATACCACTTATACCTTAAAGCTACAAAATGGTGTCGACTAAGCGCATAATTGTTATCGTCCCACGTTTTTGACACGTAGTTCTGACCGAAGCTTTAGGAGCTGTGATGACTAATACTGATGATGATGGATATTACATTTGGCAGGTACAATAACTATGGTTGTGATTTTAGCATTGAGATCGCAAGCTTCGATAAACTGTTTAATCTGACAGCTGTTTCCTGATTCTGTTTATACCCAGAGCGTTGATCTGTTGTTAAGGACGTTGTGACGTCATACTATTGTATTTACAATACCGGGCGGGGCCATTTATGTTGAACCTGTTGTTCTCTTATCTGTCGACCTTTGAGGGGTCAGGGCAGAGCTGAGCTCTGTTATAATAGTGAATCAGATTGTTTGGTAGCTTTGATGATCTTTGTGACGCGGTGGGCAAATGTCCGCCTGCGACGCAGGGAGTTGCGGTTTTGATTCCCGCCTCGGGACAAATATTTTGTACGATCTGCAAATATTTGTTCAAGGTGTTCTGGTGGTTTTCTATGTATAATAAATAAAAAATACCTATAGTATATGTCATATTGTTGTATTATGTATATCAGTCATCTAGTACCCATAACACAAGCTTTGCTTAACTTGGGGCTAGATGTTCCTGTGTGGATTGTCCAGCATTTAATTATTTATTTTTTATTTATTATTATTTACACTGCGGGGGCTTTCAACTAGCATCCTCATTTCTGCTGGGTGATGTCCAGGCGAGAAGTCATGACGAAAAAAGTACCTACTGAACCCTTCAAAACCTAATTTATATATTTTTTCCAGATAATCCTCGTGGACGATGCAAGCGACAGGCGCTACCTCGGCAAAGAGTTAGAAGACGCGATAGCTAAACTACACAACGTGTATCTAATCCGTAGCGAGAGCAGGACAGGGCTAGTGGGTGCACGACTGATGGGCGCGAGGGAAGCCAAGGGCGACGTGCTAGTCTTCTTAGATGCACATTGTGAGGTTGGTTGCATGTTAATTTAGTTTTAAAAATGGTATCGCCGCCTAGTATGTGGGTCGAAGAATATTCGCAGCGTCACTGAAATGCTGCTTATGTTAAAAGTTAAGAAAAATATGAATAGTATTTATTTTTGCAAATCCAAAAAATTAAGCAAATTAAGTTTAAATAACCAAATAAGTACTAGGATTTACGAGTTTATACGCGATTGACGAGATACATATCAATACGAGTCGGAAGCATCCCCAAGACGCTGGCTGCAGTGCCTCGCTGTATTGCATTGCTGAATATTATTTAATTTAAATTGAATCACGAATGAAATATACGATTTGTTTCGATTTATATGAGTTATTTATAAAACTCTTTAGTAACTGGGGTACATGATGATGGCTAACAAATCTCTAGCCTAAGAGCTTTTTCCTACAAACTGAGTTTTTAACCATTCACTCCAATCACTAATCTGTCAACCAAAGAAAAGGGGCAAACAAATGTGTGATGAACATAAACTTAGATACATATTATTTGGTGCTTAAACCAACTATGAAAAACATCGAGTAAAACGCTACGCAGACCATCCCCTTTTAATTATAAATTAAATTATTTATTTTATACTTGGTCAATAAGTTACAGAAAATTTGTACACAATAATCAAATAGTGACAACAACTAACAGAAAACATGAATTAAATTGACCACTACAACAATAACCAAAAACAAAACCTTTTAAGTCACGATTTCGTAATATACTTTCAGGTAACACAAGGCTGGCTGGAACCCCTCTTAGACAGAGCGGGCAGTGACGATGTCTTCATATGCCCACACATAGACCTCCTCTCAGAAGACACGCTCGCATACACTAAAAGCATCGACGCACACTGGGGCGCTTTCAGTTGGCACCTCCATTTCCGCTGGCTGATGCCCAGTCGAGAAGTCATGACGAGGAAAGCACTGAACCCATCAAAACCGTACCCCACCCCCGCGATGGCAGGAGGCCTATTCGCAGTCAGACGAAGCCTGTTCTGGCGGCTTGGCAGCTACGACGAAGGCATGGTGATATGGGGAGCTGAGAATCTAGAACTTTCTTGGAGGGCGTGGCAATGCGGTGCGCGGGTAGAAATCACGCCGTGTTCCCGAGTCGGGCATATATTCCGGCGACACAGCCCCTACAAATACCCTGGTGGTGTCACGAAAGTTCTGAACTCAAACCTGGCTAGAGCTGCGTCGGTTTGGATGGATGAATGGGCGGATTTCTATTTCAAATTCAACCCGACCGTGGCTGCGATACGCGACCAACAGCAAGTAGGCGATCGCATTGACCTCCGAAAAAGTTTGAACTGCAAAAGTTTCAAATGGTATTTAGAGAACGTGTGGCCGCAACATTTCTTCCCTACGGAGAAACGCTGGTTTGGAAGGATAAAGAACAACATGGGTGCATGTTTGGGAATCGTGGCAGCGACGCCTGGTTTAGGAGGACCCGCGGTTGGCATCAGATGCGGTAACGATCTGGATCTAGATAGGCTGGTGATATACACGCCGGAAGGGAGGCTAATGGTCGACGAAGGTCTTTGCTTACAGCGAGCGAACGGACGGGCCGTGTGGAAAAGCTGCAGTGACAGTAAAAAGCAGATTTGGGATCAATTGAATCGCAGAATAAAGATTGATGATGAATTGTGTTTGACTGTAACGACAAGCGATAAAAATAAAGACGGTATTGATGAGCCGTTAGCTGTTCAAAAGTGTGAGAGGAGAAATAATCATCAGATGTGGAATTTTGACCGCATTCCTTGGAATTAAATGTGATATTTGAAAGTACAAATGGTTCACGTTCGTGTTAGCACAAAATATTTGTGGTTTTCGGCCGAAGCAAAATCAACTTTGCGTATTCATAGATTGGTCTTGTTTTGGCTGACGTTTTTGCAAGTAGGTAGATGAAAGCAATTTTAGTTAGGTATTCACTGTTTGAATGACCCGAAGAGTGATCGAGAAATAAGCCAGTGTTCATTTTAGGCAGCTGTTTTATTTTAGCCATTGTAAGTACTTAGGAGATTATATAGAAATTAAGACCATTAAGTTTTATTTCGAATTTATCAGATTTACAATTTTTTATGGATTCCATAGTCAGTAATTTCGAAACTGTGATTTTACGATATTATTTTTAAGCTAGTTTTTTTTAATAACATTACAAATTTGTATAAATGGTTTTAAAATGCGCAATGTAGCGATCTGTACCTATCTTGTATAGAGTATATTATAGTAACTTAGATAACAAAAAAAATAGGAAACACTATTTAGAGAATGTTATTTTGCAAAACATTAGATAAAGCCCACAATTATTTTTTTAGTTAGTTTTTTTAATACAGTCGTAACTAGCTTGCATTCCAGTTTAGTCTAATCGGCATTTATTTTGTTTAACTTCTAGTCTTTTTATGTTTTCCTTATATTGTTTGTCAGAAATATGAATCTCTTGTATTAATACTTACGGAAAGAAAGCGTTGTGGAAAATTATGAGGTATCTATATCGTATCTATATCTATGGGAGTAAGTGAAGTTTTATTATGTTTTATTTAAATCGCAACCACTGAGGTTTTTTAAAACGATTGATTTGAATAGTCTTCCATATAATTTAAAATGTACCCAAGTATATCAAATATTAATCAGAAATTGCACTTTTTGTAAATCAGCACTGTTAAACAGTTTGATAAAAGTAACAAATTAACTGAATGAGTGAAACGCACAAAATTCTAACTTAAATTAAAACAATGTGTTCAAAATGCTTTGTGCCCTTGTTCTTTATTGTAAAAAAGTAAAAAACTCAACTGACTTTTGTTTTTCATTCACCTTAGGACATAGTATAGGAGGACCGACAGCAGTAGCGCATAGGGTAGAGTAAGTTGCGCTGCTGTATTGCAGTTGTTTCCCCAACAGATGGAGCAGCGTGCGTCGCTATGTCCTCTCGCTCGCTCTACCGAGACTAGGCCGTTGCAGACAGAGTCGACCTGTGCTTTGGGAATGCAGCCTTTTAGAACGTCTACTGTGTTGCCATCTGTGAAGGAAAATAGCTAAATTAGACAAACATGATAAGAAGCAGAATATCAAAAAAGCCCTAACGATCACGGAATCCATTTCGGTTGAAAGATTTTATGTAAGTATGACACGTTATTACCTAGAGGCTATAACGTGCTAACGAACTAAGGAAAGGAGCTATCATGCCATTATTAAATTATGAATATAATTTACATTTACATTACAGATTAGATGTATTGCCTATTAACATAAATCCATAAAATAAATAAATAATGTAGGACAATGCATTTTTTATTATACTTACATAGAAAACGACCAGAACACGGAACATATTTGCAGATCGTACAAATATTTTTCCCGAGGCGGGAATCGAACCCTCCGTCGCAAGAGGTTGTTGTTCTCGTAGATCACATCTAAAAGATCAACATCATCATCATCTGTATCACCCTATAATATCAACTGCTGTACAGTGCGCGTCACATATAAGTACCCCCCTATCTCAACGTATTTGGGACACAATAGTGGTTATTGTTGGGAATTTCAGACTTTGAGTATTAGGGGTGGGTAGTTCAATTCTGAGCGGCGGTGTGATAAATTTTTGCATATGAAAATTTGTGACAAGTTACAAGTGAATTAGAAGTAGTCGAAAATATTTTTTAGACAAGGGGGGTACTTAATTATGACGCGCACTGTACATTAGGCTTCTCCTAATAAACACTATAAATTAAAAAATCATATTCAACTTAAATAAAACAAAATACTTTATTCTTACATGACTTATCATCGGGCGTAGCCACCATTTTCAGACACCTGTATTCAATAGGGACTTTAGAGTCCGTGGACGGCGGCGGGTGTCCATAGTTGTGGACCCATTGAGGAGTTACCCAGTTGTTAGGGTGGCATTCGACTATGGAGCCTGGTGTCGTGAGCTCTTGAGGATGGCAGGTTAGGCAGCGTTGGTAGTAACAGCTCTCTGCTACCACTAGAAAGAAAAGGTAAACTTACAACTATCTGAAACGGAAGGAAGGTGAGACCTACGTACTTAGTAGCTAAACCACTTTTCACCCATTAGAATGAAGAAACATGTCCATAACCTAAAAAATCTTTTTTTTAAACGAAACCAGCCGTAGAATAATTTTCTTAGCGTTTTAATTAGGTAGGTACATCCTATACATTCACGTTCTGGTAGAGATCGCTCTTGAGCGATAAGACCGTCAATTGTCACATTTTTTGTAATTTTTATTTGGTTCATTGATTGTTTTGTTAAGTGAGCAATAAGTAATTTTTATCTATTTGCCCGTTTAATGAGTAGGTAAATGTAGGTATAGGAAAGTTAAGTTTGTTGGTGAAAAACATCAAATAAATACCTCGTATAAATAAAACAATTTAACGGTCACCTAAGGATAGCAAGTGGCAAAACGCAGAGAAAGCAACTTTGAAACCCCAAACTAACATAATTAGCTCTTGTACCATGGGTTAACTAACAGCCCGTTAGATTGATGAACATCGGCCTAAGATCATTAACATACGACACGCTATGGAGTGAACAATTATGTCAGACGTCTATCCAACACTTTCTCGGCGGAGACGGATCTTTGGACGATCTTCACGCGTCAACTGATTCTATTGCTTCACACCTCGTTGGAGGCAAGCCTTTGGTACCTTCAGGGTTCAGTGAAAGACTGGTAATCTATATCTAAACTAATATTATAAAGAGGAAAGATTTGATTGTTTGTTTGAATTGAATAGGCTCCGAAACTACTGGACCGATTTGATAAATTCTTTCACCATTAGAATCCAAAATTTTCCCTGATAAACATAGGCTATAGAATATTTTCTAAGAGTTCAGGGAGGATCCGTGAATGAAAATTTAAATTTTTGTTAAATAGTAGTGCCGAGCCTGGGCGGACCACTAGTAGGTACAGTGCGCGTCACATATAAGTACCCCCCCCTATCTCAATGTATGTGGGACACAATAGTTGTTATTTTTGTGAATTTCGGACTTTGAGTATTATGGAAGGGCAGTTCGATCCTGAGCGCCGGCCTGATAAATTCTTGCATGTGAAAAATTGTGACAAGTTACAAGGGAATTAGAAGTAGTCGAAAATAGTTTGTTTACAAGGGGGGTACTTAATTCTGACGCGCACTGTACATATATACATATACCTATGTGTAGGTATCTATATTTAGAGTGGGAGTTCTTGAAAAGAGCATCTTCGTCAGCTAGCTTTGAGTTAGGTATAATGTATGAATACTTGTTAAAAAAAAAAGTTTATTGTCTCTAAAAAAGTGTTAGCAAAAAGTGAAACCTATTTTTTATTAGCTTAGAGTGGCTTTAGTATATATTGTAGGTATTAAATAAAGTATGCGGTTAAGTCGTTAGGTTTTATTTACTTACATTATTATGACATTAAATAATGCCTGGTTAGTCATTGAATTATAACAGCCATTTTCAAAAAAGTTTGTGGCAGGAACCTAGTCAAATCTGTTCTAATACAAATAATAGCAGATCATGGTCAAAATATGCTCAAATTATAAATCGTTTAGGTATTACGTTTGTATGGGAAATTCAACCATTGCCGGAGCCTGTTGAAAAGGAGGAGCCTTCTCTATGTTTTGCTTTTTTCCCTTCTCAGTAAGGTCGGCACAAAAGATTCTAATGTTTTGTAACCAAAAAATGTAAATTCAACCGTGTCGCCGTGCCTTAAATAACTAAACTAGACCTAGTATTTACAACTGAAACAATTGACCTAACGGCATACTGTTACTTTTGTTACTTCGTTATGTGACTAACCTAGTGGTAGGTATTTCAAAATAGACTACGCTACATGCCATTGTAAAAGCTATAGCCAGATATGCAAGTTTCGAACAGACGATTTTAAAAGTCCTGTCGTATTAACACCCTACATTATAATTCCTGCGTTATTCTTAGTTTCTCTCAAGACACTTATCTCACTGACCTAAATTCATAACAAGTGATGATCAACATGAAATCCTCATCCTACGCGCTTTCTGTGGCGACACAACACAACTAGACAACTTTACAATGTAAATACGATTGTCAACAGTTGAATAAATAAATATTTATCCTGAGGCAAGATGGGTGCCTCTATTGTGCTTTAGTAACATGAGCGCGGGCGTTAGTAGCAAGTCGACTCATTAGACACACAAAACAGGGTTTTCACAACAGCTGTAGATTAATCAAAAATCAAAATCAAAGTACTTTATTTACTTTTACCTTACATGAATCTTGGACACGTCACAAAATACAAATTATGTAATACTGGGATAAAGTGATCACTTTGATTCATTGTTCACTTCAATCTTTTTAGGGTAAACTATAGAACTATAGCGTATATGAAACCTTTAGGGAACCTTTGGTCCACCTCGAAAACTAACAATCTAACAAGGCGTTTTCGAGTTGGTCTAAACTTGTCCCAAAAATATGATATTTTATAGTAAGGTTTTTTGCAAAGATATGTATATGTAGATGACCAAATATTCTTACCGTATGGCAGCAACACTGCAAAACTAAAAACACATACTAACATCTCACAAAATATTATTAAGGCAATGCACTATCACTAACGCAGCGAGGTGGACTGTTATCGCGCTAATCTTTTAGTTTGGATCCCTTTATCTTTACACTCAGGCGCTTATCATTGTGCACTAAATTATTTTGACGTTTTCGGTGGAAAACTTGGACTAGGCTCGGTTCGAAAACTGGAGAATGTTGGTTTATCGTGAAATCGGAAACAACGGAATACATTTATACCAAGGAATATATTATCTATCACAAAATTTTCCAGTGTACAGATCCCCGTACTAATTCTTGGCAAGAACACAGTTGCGTATCGTAAAATAAGCAATTGAATTCGATTATTTTTGGCACTTTTATAAACGAACACGTCTGGTTCGAATGCTTTAGAAACGAAATTGATGTTCATGTGGTTACCTTTCATTAGACATCTATTATAATACGCAGGATGCGCAGGTGATCTAATATTAAATGCAAACGATAAGCTGCTCTACTTAGTAGATACAAGGTTTAAATTGGATAAGCTAATATTTAGCTGAGTCCTGCTAATGATTCTAATTTTTTAGATTCAACATTTAAATAGAAACATTTTGTTCGTTTACTAAATTAAAATTAAATGCAGATTGTAAAACATTTGCTTTTCTATAATCCCCATTGGACCTCACTATGTTGTCTATGACAAACGGTTTTCTACGGCTCCATGCCTTCATTGTATATTCTGCACCGAAACTGAACTTTCTGACCCAACAAACCCAATGTTTCCTGTCTATTGCTTTTCAAATCCAAGCTTGTAGGGTAGGTACTTCACAAAATATAGAGAACATTATTCAAAATAGCGGTGAAATAGCGGCACGCTCCATCGATCGAAAGAGGTGTCATGTCACTTCCTAACTCAGATAAAGCCAAATAGGTCCATGAGGCAATTTTCGCGAACAAGCTCTGCATTAGAATGTAAAGCTTAAAGTCGTAGCTTTATGGTTGGGTTTAGTTTGAGGTTGTAGAGTAAAATATACAAGATCCAGTCTGGATGGTCACACGTGCGACACCGTGTCGGCATGCGGTCGTATGGATGTCTTCGATAGATAAGGCAGATCTAAGATTGATAGCGGTGTTGGATGGAATATGATACCCGCACTTTACAATGTTAAGAAACGTTTTAGCTTTTAGTAATAACATCAAGAAAAAGACATTCCAAACTCTGCAATTTTTTAAATATGGTATATATTCGTCTCGATATTCCATCGAAATCACTCGACGATGTATTCCAAACCGTATTGAAACGTTCGCACATCCAATTTACCAAATCGTCAGATAAAATCTTGGATCGATCGATGATCAAGATCAGCAACCTTCGGCTCTACAGATCGTCTTAAAACTGATATCGTATAAAGCAGCGTACTTTCACTTGAGGGCCCAATTAATTTTCAGTCGATACATACTAAACTTTAAAAAAATATAAAAATGCTGCAAACGATAATGGACGGGACCTCATCTTCAGCTTTAAAACTGCCGCCTGCGCCGGCTTAAAAAGGTTTTATTTATCTTGGACAATTTGTTAATGCCACCGACAGCCTTCCGGTAGCTGTGTAATTGAATCTTCTGGTTTTCGGAGATTTATTAAGCTCATTTTATTGAGCTACTTGATGTTAGCGGCTCTATTTGATGCGCGGCAAACTTCATTTTGTTTCGTTTAAACTATTTTTAAAATGGTACATATTTATTAGACTCGTTCCGTTTTAATGATGGCAATGTCGGCTACTGAGTACCGACCTTGCTTAAGAAAGGGTGGTAGGATAGGAAAAACTTAATTCACATGGTATTTACCTAGGTACATAGAAATAGTTTTCTGTTCCTTCATCTATATAAGTAAACTAGCGGCCCGCCCCGGCTTCGCACGGGTATTAAACAAAAATTTCAGAAATTATACACACTAAAACGATGGGTTTCACAGTTTTCATACGGATCTTTACTTTTTTTAACAGCATTGGGGTTTTTGACATTGACTCGACATTCCAAAACTGACACTGGCCGTAGAGAAAAGAGGTTGTATAGCACCGTGCGCTATACAACCTCTTTTTCTATTCTGACGCGCCATAATAGAAAAAGAGGTTGAATATACAGCCCACGGTTCAATTATTGAATTTTTCATGCGGATCCCTAACTTTTTTGAAAATATTATATAGCCTATGTTCATCACGGAAAATTAAGGATTCTAATGGTGAAAGAATTTTTTAAATCGGTCCAGTAGTTTCGGAGCCTATTCAATTCAAACAAACAAACAAACAAACATACAAACAATCAAATCTTTCCTCTTTATAATATTAGTATAGATGTATTAACATACTTTTGAAGTTATTTATTTATTTATTAAAAAGTTTCACGTACATACAATATCAATCACTTGAAATTTACTTATAATTAA
Source organism: Eupithecia pulchellata (assembly GCA_963931895.1). Classification (NCBI taxonomy): domain Eukaryota; kingdom Metazoa; phylum Arthropoda; class Insecta; order Lepidoptera; family Geometridae; genus Eupithecia; species Eupithecia pulchellata. The sequence goes on from OZ007540.1 coordinate 6,653,047, forward strand.
GTCCTGTTCTGATATTATGTTACTAACAGGTAAATACGAGATTTTAAGAATTGCCATCACAAATCTATACTAATATTATAAAGAGGAAAGATTTGATTGTTTGTTTGAATTGAATAGGCTCCGAAACTACTGGACTGATTTGAAAAATTCTTTCACCATTAGAATCCTAAATTTTCCGTGATGAACATAGGCTATAGAACAGTTTCAAAAAAGTTAGGGTTCCGTATTAAAAAAATAATTTTTGTTATTTACCCGTTCGAAGCCGGGGCGGACCGATAAGGTAGAAACTCGTTTTCGACCCAACAAGTTCTCCAATTATTTTTCTACCTACAGTCTTCCTTCTTCGGACATAACCATCAGTTAACTTCTCCGTCAGGGTATCGTGAATCTAGGGGTTCTTTGGAAAGTCCGGTGTGCTATCTACGGACATTTTATTGGCTGAAATGATGCGATTAGGACGTGGTGATGCGGCAGCATCTGTGAAGAGATAACCACAGCTTAAAGTAAAAGAAGGCTGGTTCGCTTGTTGATAACCACACGAAATATTTAAGCATGAGTACTAGTATTATGTTATCTGTGGCATGAGTAAGCGCATAAGAGTGTCCAAGAGTCCTGTAAGGTCTAAAGGAAATAAAGCACTTTGATTTTGATTTTTATTTTAAGCGCATTGGTATTGCTATAGCAGCGGAGTAATGCATGAGCATTTTGAAGAATACGCTTCCGGTTGGTATTTATATGGATCACAGTTGAGCTACCTGTAGATTGTTTGCAACAATGTGCAGTTCAGTATTCTGGAATCGCTTGCAACGGTAGCTTCTAAATTGTATCTGTTATTTGATGGATTTTCTTTGACCATATACATAGGTATGGCCGAACTGAAAACTTATTATTTCTTATTTTTTGCCAACTAACGTACCCAGCTCAACCTCTCCAGTCTGCGATAGCGTAGTAAAGTGTCCGCCGCGACACACTGACCCCGGATAATATCGAAGGACGAGGCGATCGCGTGAGATACTCGAGGCACGTCCTACCCTCACGATTCATGGCCGTTGTAAGTGATATCTTATTTATTGAAAAATGTGATCAAAATGCGGGGATATAGAACTTCTATGATATCCATGATATACATCCGGGAATTTCAGCTTTTTGTTGATTTCGGGCTGATCTGTGTATAGAGAAGTTACGAATAATCTCAGATTTATTGCTACAGGCATAATGCACAATAACCAATGTATTTAAGAATTTGATTAAGTAATTTCCTGGAAAATACTTTTCTAAAATGAAATTAAACCTAATCGCATTTTTACATGGGCATAACTATCGACACCTCCGGTGTGACTGAGGTTACTGGATTTAAATCTTTTATCATTATTTTAAGAAAGCATTTTACTCGATAGATGATACTAATGCTTGGCCAGATGTCGCTCCATTCCACAACAATAGCATGTAAGAAACTGAATGTTGTGCTTAGTTAACGATCTCTGTGGCGCTATGGGCGAAGGTCCGCTGCAGGTTGCGGGTTCGATTCCCGCCTCGGAACAAACGTTTGCACAATCTGCAGATATGTGTTCCGAGTGTTCTAGTCGCTTTATAGGTATGTGTAATAAAATATCTATCTAAGTCAATGTATTGTATTTAGTATATAAGTCATCTAGTACACATAACACAAGCTCCGATGCTTAACTTTGGAGCTAGATGATGCTGTGAGGATTGTCCAGCATTATTTATTTAGTTTATTAAGACAACGCTCTTGAACTCAAAATTTAAAGCCTGTGAAAAATAAACTCAAATCTGAATAACCCGTAATTTAATTCTTAAAAAGGAACCTCTGCTGTAGGTGCTTTTATTCCCCGAATTGTTTTTATCCGACGGATAAAGATCGTTTAAATCATCAATTAATTATTAATTCTGGGTCTTCAGATTTACAGCTTCAATTACAAGTTCACACCAACCGATTATTTTGTTTGTATAATTTCTGAAAAATTATCACCTATCCTCCTATGGTCGTAAAGATAATTTAAATTTTTCAATATAACCGATGGTGTTAAATTCAATTCGGGTTACCATGGCCCGGCTTGCAAATAAAATAAGAAACGGACGCGCGAAAATTGGTCGTAACACCGTTTAAAATATCGTAAAAGCTTGTCGGTAGTGAAAATATTGTAATCGCATCGAGTAAAGTAAGTACGATGGTTGTTTACGAGGAGCGGAAAGTAGCCTGCAATTATACGGATCGCTGATTTGGTTCATTATAAGGTACCGGGTACCGGGTGAGGTAGGCTGAGGCCGCTATTCTTTTTATATAGGTACTTATTTTACCGACTTAAAATTTTATTGAACTTGTTTCATTGTTTATATTAGTTCTAATTTGGTGATTAAATTATGAATAGAATAAGAATTAAATAATTTATTTACGAAAACAGCCTTATATACAATGATACTAAAATTAAATACTCGTAATATATACTTCACTACATAGTATGAAACAAAGTAGCTTCCCGTTGTCATTCTGTTTGTCCCTATGTATGCTTAGATCTTTAAAACTACGCAACGGATTTTGATGCGGTTTGTTTTAAATAGATAGAGTGACTCAAGAGGAAGGTTTTTGTGTCAGCATTGCACCCGTGCGAAGTCGGAGCGGGTTACTAGTTATTAAATAAGGTTGTATACTTCCACATAACGCGCTTTTTAAAAAGATCTAAGTCAAACAATTTGTTTCCATTTACTCGTAGTTCTTCTTTTTTATCGAAAGTTATATAGTAAACTTTTTACAGTTCAATGAATCTTTGATAATACTGTTAGTGCTGTTTTAATTCCATCTTAGTATACCATCTTAGTCCATAATTTTGGACTTAAAGTTCAGAAAGTGGCAAAGACAGACAGAGACAGAGTAGAAAGTAAAAGGTCAAACCAATCTAGTTTCCCTAAAGTCTTACTTGCAATACGTTATGTATTCTGAATTGAATTCTTAAGTAATTCATAATGAATGTAAGCGGGTTAACTACGAAACTATTTTGTGTTGGCAGAACACCAACGTTTCATCCCTTAACGAGGGACTTCATCAGTGAGTTAGAGTGTGGTTAGAGTTACAATTTCCCTTGTTTCCAAGGTACCTCTCACAGAAAAACTTAAGTCTTACGTCGAAAATGAAATCAAATGTCACGGCAACTGGGTCGAATTGTTACAGCAGCCGATCACGTACGATATCGCCCACAAATTTATTTATACTGGTGGTCAAAAATGGAACTAACCTTTGCAATATATCGGCGCTAGTAAAATAGTTAACACTAGCGCCACTATTAGTTGAACAGTGAAGCTGGTGTTGGGGTAATATAGAAAATGATTGAATTTCGGTTGAAATTGGCGTAGTGGCAATATACTGGTGGACCGCGGGCGGACGTGCTTGCCTAGAGAGGTGTCAAGGATGTGGTCTTGATTAGGTATTTGTGTTTCACTATACCTTAGGCAGGCCCGGATTAAGTAATATTCTTCGGCTGATGGTTCTTACCTTTACATAGTTTTTTTTGTATTTTTACTTGGTAGTTATTATTGTTTAGAAAAATAAATGTAAATTATTTGCGTAAGCCAGTCTTTAGGGGTATGAATGATCCGCCAAGGGCCCCTAGGCTTGCAAGGCCCCCCGGCCGGGGTCTTGTGGAACGCGGCGGGCCTAAATCCGGCCCTGACATTAGGGCTAGAGTAAAGCACATAAGTATTCGCTTTTAAGGGTGGCATGCACGCCTGGGATGTACTTATGCATCTAGGATTCCTAATAAAAAAACACATACGAAATAAAAAAGTAATGTGATCTCTTTTCTAATTAAAGGCTATCAGCAAATTTTATGGGTCAACTAAGCATAGATACAATACAAAGAGAAAGATGAAGATAAATAAATAATAATTCTGGATAATACACACAACATAACCTTGCCCAAAGCTATGCAGAGCTTGTGTTATGGGTACTAGATGAATGATATAGATAATAGAGCAGGTAGGAACCTAGATAAATATTATTCTAATACAAATAATAGCAGATCATGATGAAAATATTCTCAAATTAAAAATCGTTTTGGTATTACGTTTGTATGGGAAATTCACCCGTTACTGGAGCCTGTTGAAAAGGAGGAGCCTTCTCTATGCTTTGCTTTTTTCCCTTCTCAGTGAGGTCGGCACAAAAGGTTCTAATGTTTTGTAACCCTTACAAAAATAATAAAATATAAATAAACAATGCCGGACAATACACACAGCATCATCCAGCCCCAAGCTAAGCAGAGCTTGTGTACTAGATGACTGATAAACATTATACAATATTATTACATTTATAGACATTTTTTATAATACATAGAAAACGATCAGAACACTCTTAACAAATATCTGCAGATCGTACAAATATTTGTCCCGAGGCGAGAAGCGAACCCGTCGAAGGCGGACCTTCGCCCACCGCGCCACAGAGGTCGTCAAAATGCAATGTTTTTTCAGGGTTGGGTCCGATGAGTAATAGGTACTAATATTATGTTAGTAAGTTCTAATCTATTAATAATTATCAATAACTGCTATAAATTAAAACTTGCAATAGGTACTGGTTTAAAATAATTCTTATTTACGCAAACATCTTGTCATACGGGAAAAACTAATGCCAATTGAATTACTTACAAAAATTATAAGATATTATAAAATTTTATGGAGTTATTCTCATTTGTTTTATTTAATGTTGATAAAATCTGGCGATTGTTTAGAGCATGATACGTTTGTTTGTTGTATTCATAAAAAAAAGAATGAAACTTTAGCAAATCATCATACATCAAGCTGGATCTTACCCACTGCTGGGAATCAAGCATCCCAAAATATGTGCAAGGCTATATTGGATCTTGAGCTAGCCGCATCAAAATGTTGAACCTTAGCTATACAAATACTTATATTATATCTTTATATAATATTATAATATTATCTTACTATTGGTAAGATTTGATTGTTTGTTTGAATTGAATAGGCTCCGAAACTACTGGTTCGATTTGAAAAATTTCACCATTATAATCCTACGTTATCCTTGACATCAGGCAATAGCTTATTTTCAAAAAAAGCTAGTGATCCGTATGAAAACTTTAATACTGTAACCCGTAAAAACAGATTATTTTTGAATTTTATTCCTAAATACCCGTGTGAAGCCGGGGCGGACCGCTAGTGATATATACTATTGATCGATATTGAGTGGCTAGGGACCGAGGACCTACTTCTTCAAGTGCTTATTAAGGTTGGTAAATATTGAAGCATACAGTTTCGCAACCGAGATTAATTCAATCAAGATACGACCTGCGCTCTGACGATTTAATTCAGTTTCCATGACATTGCAATTTTAAGGTTTCTCTTCGCATTAAGATTTCAGCTTATTGAAAGTTGATTACCAAAAATACTTAATTGAAGGGATTAACATTTAAAGGAGCCAATACTGTTGATATATAAATCGTTAAGTTCTTACCTCGTTCGTGACGTCATAAAACAGGTTAAGGTTTGTTTAAACTACTTGGCGCAATTGATAACCCATCGCCATTCACTGTGGGTTATGCCAAATCTTCCTGATTTTCTGAGGGCGAATTGTCCAAGGCTTGGTAGGTATGCTAGGTACTCTAGAATCTCCGTTTTGCCGAATATTTCTAAGGTAAGCTCAGGACAACACTTACACCAAAATTTAACACATTTTACCGTAAATATCATATTAATTTAGTTTTTTATGTATTATTTTCCTAATTTTATTATTTGTGTATTAGTCTATATAGTTTAGGTTGATATATATCAGTCAGGTTAGCAAAAGCACCGCCATCCTATGTTCTCCCTTCACCTTGGTCGCCTGGAAGAAATTGCTATAAGCGCTAAAGCCGCCAATTCCATGGCCATTATATTAAGTTAATTTTAGTACCGATTATATTTTATTTGAAGACTATATAATATAGAAATTATAAAGATTATTACAATCGAATTATATTTAAATCGATAAAGAAGAAAGTGCAACAGAATCCTAAAATTCTCTGCCATATTTTTTAATGAGTGTTGACATTCTGAGCTCCTGGAATTGAAAACACAGCATGACGTCTCCGGCAAGTTATGTGGACTGCGATGGTAATACGATATTGTGATATGTTTCTAAAAGAACTCTGCCCCCAGGGATACCGATTAAAATGTAAAACTGATCGGCATTCTCCGATTCAAGGTGGAATTTACACCGTTGACTTTTAAAACGCCACGCACGCCACAATAAACTTTAGGAGCCGTTTCTGAATTATAATCCACAGACTACCTATCCATAATATTCTGCTCAGTCTTTTTCAATTTTCAGAGTTGGAAATAACACTTTTAGCAGGCCATTATGAATAAAAAATTGTACCTTTAAACACTTTATTACTAATGAAAATTATAATTAGCTAACTAAATTATAACATGTATTTACAATTGAGATAACTGCAGACTATTGCAAACAAACTACAGGTAGCTCAACTGATCCATATCATTATCAGTTGGAAGCGTTCCCAAGACGCTCTGGCTGCATTGGCTCGCTGTATGGCACTGCTGATGCGCTGTGATACCTGATTGTGACCAGCCCTCGGGTCATACAAATCTCTTTGGCAGTTTCGTCTATTATTAAATAATATTAAATTTTCGTATTTTCATCCCATAAATGAATGTGGAGGTTGTTTTCAAAACTGTACATGTACTCCGTCGGAATTTCTGCAATATGAACGTAAAACATTCAAGAAAATAAGCTTTCGAAAAGCTCAGATCGGTGTGACATGCGGCCAACAAAGCGGTAATTTAGGGTTGTCAAATTAACGTTGTCAAATGACCCTTTTATCAGGTTACCGTCCCGGCTTTTAGCCGCTATTAATCTTAGTAAGAGGGCGGCAACATCGATCATGCATCGGAAAACAACAGCTTTGTATTTCTTTGTATGTGCCGGTTAATTTGGTGTCATTTATTTTGGCATATTTTTCACAGTTATTTTATTTCGTTATGCAGGTTAGTACATGTATTTCGATGCGGTAGGATATATTTGTACAGTTATGGATATAGTAATACTACTAGCGTCCCGTTCCGGCTTCGCACAATTGCAATGCTGATACAAAAACCTTTTTCTTTAATCATTCTATCTATTAAAAAAAACCATATCAAAATGCGTTGGGTAGTGTTAAAGATCTAAGCATACATAGGGACAAACAGACATACCGGGAAGCGACTTTGTTTTATACTATGTGTAGTGATACTAAGGTTTTACTACGTTGATCCCGAAAAAGGGCTTGCAAAGCCGCTAGTAGGATCTATTTCTGGATAAACAAACCTCAGAAACAGAATAATTATCATAATAAGAGAATACATAACGAATATGGTGTAGATAGATATCATCAGACTTGCATGAAGACGTTAGTGAAGCAGTGTGCGACGTAGAAGGTTGGATACCCGACGCGCTGGTTATATTTTAACAATACAAATACAAAAATGACGTGACACGACTATAAGATGTTAGGCAGCATAGTATGTAGGTATTTCGTTCGCAATGCCTAATACCGAACGCGTGTAAACTTCGACAGGGGATTCTAATCAGTCTAGAGGTTACATCTAGTTTTTAATATTTAGCTAAATTAGCCGGGCTAGCACTGGATTATTACATTGTTGCGGGTACAAATCACGCTCAGCCAAAGACGTAGGTAAGTAATTACTGTTTGTCAATTTTCTCGGTGATCCGAGTACTTACTTTTTCTGATACCTATTTACATCCTATTTATTACTTGTTTTTCGCCTTCAGTTCGAAAACGATGAGGACTTAAACCAAAGAAGAATTTACAACTATAACACTTTATGTATGTTACATGTGTTACATTATAAGGTATATATTTTATATGGGCCTTAGTTTTTAAGTATTTTCCATCTTGTACTAGACTAGCGGCCCGCCCCGGCTTCGCACGGGTATTAAACAAAAATTTCAGAAATTATATACAACTAGCGGCCCGCCCCGGCTTCGCACGGGTATTAAACAAAAATTTCATAAATTATACACACTAAAACGATGGGTTTCACAGTTTTCATACGGATCTTTACTTTTTTTAACAGCATAGCATTGGGGTTTTTGACATTGACTCAACATTCCAAAACTGACACTGGCCGTAGAGAAAAAGCAAGCACCGTGCGCTATACAACCTCTTTTTCTATTCTGACGCGCCATAATAGAAAAAGAGGTTGAATATACAGCCCACACGGTTCAATTATTGAATTTTTCATGCGGATCCCTAACTTTTTTGAAAATATTATATAGCCTATGTTCATCACGGAAAATTAAGGATTCTAATGGTGAAAGAATTTTTTAACTCGGTCCAGTAGTTTCGGAGCCTATTCAATTCAAACAAACAAACAAACAAACATACAAACAAACAAACAATCAAATCTTTCCTCTTTATAATATTAGTATAGATAACACGATGGGTTTCACAGTTTTCATACGGATCCCTTACTTTTTCTAACAGCATTGGGATTTTTGACATTGACTCGACACTCCATAACTGACACTGGCCATAGAGAAAAAGCAAGCACAGTACGCAACCTCTTTTTCTATTCTGACGCGCCATAATAGAAAAAGAGGTTGAATATACAGCGCACGGTTCAATTATTGAATTTTTCATGCGGATCCCTAACTTTTTTGAAAATATTATATAGCCTATGTTCATCACAAAAAATCTAGGATTCTAATGGTGAAAGAATTTTTCAAATCGGTCCAGTAGTTTCGGAGCCTATTCAATTCAAACAAACAAACAAACAAACATACACACAATCAAATCTTTCCTCTTTATAATATTAGTATAGACTAATGTTGCCTGAAATAAATGAATATTATTATTATTATAACTACGTAGGTACCTATGCTACTTATATAATTTCTCTATTTGTTTAAGTAAATCCCTGCTTATATTCTGCTGTCCATTCGAAAGGGCATTGTTTCGGGCTATTTGACTATGGCGCCAATATTGTAAAGCGAATTTAGTAGAATATTAACAGACGCGACAAGACTGACTGCCACGACCAGCGAGATATTCAGAAGGTTGCAATGAAGCACAAAAAGCGAAGAAGTAAAAAATAATTCTGGGTATAAACTTGTTGAAATTTAAAATTAAAATGATTTTCCATATTTTCTTTCTTTCGTTCGGTGGTGAGATCTATAATCATTACCCATAGAAAATATATTAAAAAGTACCTTAAAATTGTGAAAATTCAACCTTTTTGGGGTCACTTAATTGTTGCCTACATAATTGGGAGCTTATGTTTTCTAGATTATTCTACCTATTTTGTGGATATAGAATTAAGAATGAATTAATTAATTTTGATTATAGGCCCCCAAATGATAAAGAAAGCCATCTATGGCGCTCATTAGGGGAGGCCTATGTCCAGCTGTGGACTGATTTAGGCTTAAAATGATGATAGAATTACGGCCTGCAGTGCGACTAATGAAAAAATTAAGTAAGGAATTCATGTATCGCATCTTTTCACATCAAAAGCGATCTGTCACGACCCAAAACGCTGTCGTGTCCGACACTAGATTTCGTGGGTTGTTATAGCCCGTTATCTAAGGTATGCCTGTTCAGTGACTCACGGCCACACCTGACGATACCAGCCCCTATCGAATTCCAACCACGATTCATTCGCCCAATACCTTTACAAACCTAATTGACATCCTTTAGGGCCCTTACATAGAGATTGTAAACCTAAAACATGTCAATGCTGTTTGTGACAAAACTGATGACAGAATTAGATATAAAAATTCTATGATTTCGATTCGAGCACACTGTTGACCGATTTTGACTACCAAGTTGCTAATTATATAAAACTTTAGCTATAGCTTTTTACAAACAGCGATCATCAACTCGATCAAAACAAAAGGATTTTTGACTCAATTGACATATTTTGATCAACAAGTTGTGGTCAACTTCTGTCGATAGTCAAAAAGTACTAATCGAAGACACGATAGATGTTTCTGTTTAAAGTGCACATTTGGGTTATAGTTATACATAATTTGATTTACAACTGTATGAAGAAGATAAACCGATGTATACATCGGCCTGTCTTCTTTATAGCCAATAGAACAAACTTGGAATATAATAAATAAATACTTTTTTTTGTCATGTTTAATGTATACATAGAAAATTTTAACAACATTAAACATGAAGCACAATACTTTATGTGTCCCGCTTTAGCGATTTCGTTATTTATTTAGAGTAATCATTACAAATGCAAGTTTATTACTCGATTTATACGTGGACACTGCTTGGAGTAATTTTAATTGAAAGCTGTTAGATTTGTTTTGTTGTTATTTTGAATGTGTCCCATAATTTTTGATAGGTACCTAAAACACAATTTAATTTATTAAAACTTGCGAAATGCTCTTGAGTTTATCCATTAATGAATGCCCACGACTTGAAATTAAGTGACCACTGGTGGGAAGAGGATGGTGGGACAAACCGGATATCACGATTTTTCCAAGGATTCCAAGGGAAGACCGCACTGTGATCTCTCTTTTTGTAGAACCTAGTCAAAACGAATCTTTTATTTTTACATAAATTCACAAGGAACACTTGGTCATGTGATTTGCTAAAAAATATAATATAGGTAGGTACCATAAAAAATATTAAAAAATTAATAAAAAACAGTAATTATATGAAAAAAATCGGTGATAAAGGTCTTGCAAAACAATAAATTTATATAATCGAAATTTAAATTTAAATGGCTACAATAAGACTTTGTATTTAAAACGAAGGCTCACTAATTAGTCCAACTCTTTGTCATTAATATAGTAATTTGAGACGAAATCTGTGAAAATATCTATTTATTTAATATATTTAACAATGTATATCAGTCCTCTATAGTACCCATAACACAAGCTCTGTTTAGCTTGGGGCTAGATGATGTTGTATGGATTGTCCAGCATTATTTTTATTTATTATACATATATAGAAACCGACCAGAACACCCGGAACAAATATCTGTAAATCGTACAAACATTTCTATTGAGGCGGGAATCGAAGCTATAACCTCCTGCATCGCAGGCGGACATTTCCCCACCGCGCCACAGAGGTCGTCAAGTCAGCAAGTACATTAGAAACTTTCAAAATGTACGAAACTAAAGTTTCACAATGAGTTCAGAATGAATTTTGTGGTCAAACAATCGACTCTATCCGGGGTCCATCGAAGTTAATTTCACACTACATTAATTGTAATGCCCTCGAAATAAATATACATTGGTGCCTGTTAAGGCTCCGGCGACGGATGAATTTCTCATACAAACGTAATACCGAGATGATTTGTAATTTGAGCATATTTTTACCATGTGATGCTTTTGGATGTACCTATCAGAATACTATTTATCTAAGTTCTTGCCACAAGCTTTTTGGAAATAACTTACATACAAAAAATAAGAAAATATGTTTTCTTTGCAAAAATTCGATTTGGTTTTATTTCATTTCAGTAAGTATTCAAGTACTCTAAAAAATTTTTCGTAGGAACCTAGATAAATACAATTTTAATACAAATAATAGCAGATCACTGTGAAAATATGCTCAAATTACAAACCATTTTGGTATTACGTTTGATATATTTGGTAAATTCATCCGTGTCGCCGGAGCCTTAAGGTACTCTACTTGTTCGTGTGAGCGTGACGATGCATTTACATTATTATAGGTATAAATTGACAATTAGATAGAAAGTTGGAATACATGAACAATTGCGAAGATTTATCAAGTGTGACGAATGACTCAAAATAATTTTTTCCACTATTTTGTCAAAATTCAGTTTTCAATAACTTTATTTCGTTAGGCTCACAAAATAAGCACTTAGACAAGTCAAATCCAAACAACACATTTTTATAAAATTAGAAAAAAGGTAATATTGTTTTTCTTATCACTTAAACTTTTCCAATAGCGGAAAAAGTGATAAAGAAACTAGTACATTTATTTATATAATATCACTTATGTTTCTAATATGTATTGTTTTGCCTATCTTATTTAATGTGATTAATCTGACTCTTGGATGTAGTAAGTCCTTGTAAAGTATAAAATAAAATAAATACTAAAATTATGCCATTTGGCTACATGTAAATATTTATTTGTTACATGCTATTTACGAATAGGGACCTCAGATAAGCTTCCATCAGAAGCAACTGTTATTTCAGATGAAAGCCTATAGTTCATGGTTATGGACCACAAAATATTTACCTGACTTCCATAAAAACATAGTCCCATTACCTTCTCATTTCACAGCAATATTTTATTATTCTTATTTCCCCCAAGTCAATTTGCACATCTCTTATCTCGCCCAAATTGTCTGAAATTGCTTCATTATGTATAACATTATGCCCATAGAATGAAGTTATCTTATTTTTACGAATGTCGAAACCCCATCTCAAGGAATAATATTGTCGTGAAAAATAAATTATGATACAACAGAATCCTTCGACATAATGAGGCAGATGAAGTTTCTTGAAATATTTCAATTTCCTCGAATAACAGATTGGGCAAAGTAAATGGCATTGACTAGTAAACTTCCAGGGGTTGTTCCTGCCAATGGTTATTTTGTTGAGTGTCGTAGTCGTATCGTATCTTAAGATTCTGGAATGGATTGGCTTTTAATTGAAAAAGCTATAAATAAAATATATAAATAATATTAAAAAATCCACACAGCATCACCTTGCGCCAAGCTTAGCAGAGCATGTGTTAGATGACTTATATACTTAATATAATATAAATAAATAAAGTTTTAGGTATTTTTCCATCTTCCCTTAGTTTAAACCTCAAAAAGAATCATCCAAATCTGTTGGAAAAACATAAATAAATGTGCATATAGCCAATCATAAAATCTTTATTTAAATCATCTAAAATCAATATATTCAATTACCTAAGCTGCACAACTTTTTAATTCCTCCATACAAAAGATATCAACGCGCTATCAAATTTGGAGGTACTCATTTTCATTCTAATAAGATCTTTCATTATTCGGTGTGTCAATAAGCCCTGAAATTATATTCTTAAATTAGTTTAAATCATAGCTACACAGAGATATATAATGTTTTATGTCATTTATTTGCCCTTAATCTAAGGATCGCTAGTTCCAAACTAATGTAGGAGGTTCTAATGTTTTCCTCATATCAAGTGCCCATATATAGCTTCATCTATGATCGCTTAACTGAAAACTACGTCGATTCTTCTCGTCAGCCATACCGCAATATTTGAATAAGAAAGTTTTTAATCAGTGCGTCCTACCAGTCAGGATAAACGCAGCTGAGACGTGGACACTCATTATAGGTTTGATCCAGTTCTTCGCTCAGCGAGCTATGGAAAGAGCTTTGCTCGGATTTTCTCTGAAGGATAGGATTTGTAACGAACACATTCGACAGAGAACCAAAGTCTCGGTAAACGTAGTGTAGGACGGCCTCCTGCCAGGTGGGATGACGATCTGCGAAAGACTGCTGGCAGATGCTGGATGCGACAAGCTGAAGACAGGGCGCTATGGTGCTCATTAGGGGAGGCTTATGTCCAACCATGGACTGATATGGGCTGATGATGATGATCGCTTTACTCCGATGTATAGCTATTGATGAATCAGCGATGGCTTAGTAATTACAAAACATCCAGTAAACGCAAATTCAGTTAACGCATTTGCTACTTGTAATAATTCTACCAATTTCAATAGCCGATCAAATGACTCAATCGGCCATCCGTAATTTCAAAAATCCATTCAAAGATTGCGGTGTTCGATTGTTCACAGATTTATCGGTTTTCGTTTTACGTAATGATGTCGGTTGTCAATGATTATGGGTCATTCGTGCTAGGCTTGCGCCTGCGCCGGTCCCGCTGTGCGCCGCGCCTCTTGTTCTATTCGTTTTCTCCGATGAGTTGGTATTGCTAATAGTGGAATGTTGCTATTTATTTGCCGTTAAAAAGGAAAAAAGGGGATCTTATTTTCAAAAAAAGGGCCTTATTTATTTTGTAAACCAATTTGGTTGATTTTTGGTACCTAATAGTTTCTGGCGAATTGAATATATGCATAGTAAAGATAAAGATAAAATATACATTTATTCAGTTCCACAAGAACATCACAGACATAATTTAAGATAGACATAGGTATACAACACAAAGTATCTACAATATGAAGATAGGCCAGAGTGAGATAAATTAGACATTTCTAGCGAATTAAGAACATAAATGAAACATGCGCTTGTGCCTGTACGAAACGGACAATGCCAAACAGGGGATATTTACACGCAAAGATAAAAGTCCTAATGCTCTTTAAAAAGCTCCAATTCAGCTAATATTTGAACCGTAAAACCTACTTATAAAGCTGATCTTCCACATTCCAGCATCAATGCACCGTAGTTGGTCACTGTAAGCCAGATGTATCTATATGTAGATGACCCATGATACATTTAACGCGGCAGGGCGTGGCGGCGCGTGCGCAACTAGAATCAGTTAGGAAAGCAAAGATATTAAAGGGACACTGCTAAGTGTTGTGGTGCAAGTTAATAGTTACGCTGATGCCGAGATGTCGAGTTTAATATGCGAGTTTTGAGATCGTATAAATTTGGTTATTCTATGCGTAACTGACAAATTGTAGAGGTAATGAAAGTAAGAAGGGAGAGAAGCTTTGTCCCTGTGTGTTTGGTGACAAAGACTTTAATAAATATATTATAAAAACCAATCTATTATAAAACCGGATAAAATCTCATAATAAAGCTCTATTTCTGCCGCGGGATAATACATCAAGTTCTATAGTTCCTCCGGGATCTTGATGCGTTTTCTATGTAGAATTAAATAATACTGGTCAAACAACATCATCACCTAGCCCCAAGCTAAGCAGAGCTCATGTTAGGGGTAGTAGATGGCTGGTATACTTAAAACAATATAGGAGGAGGACATTAACCACACAATAGTGTTGTCCTATTTTAGTTAAATCATCTGATAGCAAATTATAAGTTTTTAACTATATTCATTTAACCGATCATATTTTCGTGAAGGTTATGACTGACACTGGCGGAATCGTAGCGGCGCAAGCGGCGCTATTAAAAAGTAGTTGAAATACCCATTACGTAAGCTCTGCTTGTTGGTCTAGTAGACGATGCTGTCGACTATTTAGCATAATGTATTATCCCCGCTGTTTCCTCCAGCATGGGGCAGAAGAATGGCCGGCACGTCGTGCTCCATCGGCCGGCTATTGATAAATCATCGACGGGCCACGCGCGCCCGCGGCGACTTCGCAACCGAAATACACGTCTACAACTCTCATAGTTTCGGTTGAGACGGTTAATGATTGGTGGGTTACTTAGCTTGGTCTAGATTAGGTTTTGATCTTAAGATCTTACCTTAATTACGGCATATATACCACAAAAGGTAACAGACTTGCTCTCGCGCAAAGACGAATACTCTCTTATTTCTCACTCTCTCTTCTTCTATTGACCTATAGTCAGTGTGAAATATACCTAACACTGATTATAACAGCTGCTTTAACTTAAAGATATCTGCTAACTAGTAGACCATTGTAAATAAGTGGGTAACATTAAAAATGAAGCTGCAAGGTACATTTCAAGATCTTCGTGGTACATCGTCGACCACGAACGTCACTTCCATCTGGTGAGATTTGGGCAAACAAAGGTTTATTCGTAGTTAAAATAATTTGAAAGTTTTGATTCCTTTATAAACAAATGTCCTATGGAAATAACATTTTTATGGGCCCACAACGGGATCATTTTCTATACAATAGCGTAGTATTCATCGAAATCGGTCTCCAATTGACGAACTTAACTAAAATTCTTAATATTTAAAAAATGTGCTTCTTATTTTAAAGTGGTTAAATAATAAATCGGCCGTGTGGTGCCGGCATAGAATTTCACCACCCCATCTCTTCCCGTGGGTGTCGTAAGAGGCGACTAAGGGAAACACACCGGGGGGCGGGCAGCAGCACCCTCTGCAGAACAACTCCACCGAACTGCGATCCCCAACCCGCATGCCCAGCGTGGGGATTATGGGCACTAACCCCCAAACGATAATGCCATCTATGGCGCTCATTAGGGGAGGCCTATGTCCAGCAGTGGACTGTTATAGGCTGTTGATGATTGATGATGATGAAATAATAAATGAACCTTTTTCCTTAGTCAAATTTTCCATCCTAAATCAAAGTACATACGCGTATCAAAATCAATACGACATTTCGAATTGGGACTTAAATAATCACCCTGTTAATTAAGAGTGCCCTACAAGATGCGTAGGCGCAGACAGCCCCTATCTTAATTAAACCTTTGTATTTACTGGCAGTAGGTAACCAAATGTACGTAACACAACTCTTGACTCGATAAAGGTTAAAGGTATTTAGTTCACAATGGAATTTCGACTTAATTTATCGTTAAATGTGGCCAAATCGTGCGTTTAATGTTGGTAGGTTTACTGCGCCTTTTGGTAACATGCAACAAATTAGCATCTGGATCGAAAAGGAATTTGGAAAAGTAGGTTCGTTTAAATACGCCTTATACCTATACAGTTCTAATCTCTATAGATATAGAACTGTATTGAGTACTACCGCTTCTTTATGAGGTGATTTACTTGATCCTTGACGCATTTCTTTCTTGGATTTAATTAATGAATATTATTTTTCAAACACAAGTAATCTGACAGCTTGATAAATATCGAGGTCTCGCTAGGTCCAATATTTTTTAGCAAATTAGTTTTATTAATTTTCTAGGAAATTAAATAATATCCCAAAAAATTTCGATTTCGGCGGGACTTGAACTCGCGACCCTTACTCAATTCCTTAATTTCCTAGACAGTACCCAGAGTGCAAGGACATCGGCACTATAAAAAGCAAAATCTTTATTTACTTTATTTCGCATTTTAGGAAAACTTACAGCTATTAAATCATAAAGAAAGCAATATTTTATAATTCGTTAAAAGTGAAAACTTTGTAAATTTATATTAATATAAAATTAAATGACAATCGTACTAAATTAGAGACATAATAACTTATCATTTAATTTTTTTATGTTATCTCTAGTTGGTAGTCCTTATATGGATCTATGTAATCTGATCAATAAATAAATTATTATTATTATTAAAAATAAATAAATTCTTTCATTCACTCAAAAAAGGTGTAGACGGACCAATCTCGTGAATTCGCCATCGACATTCCATCCAAGACAAACGAAGCCGATAATCATAAACCCATTCAAATCTCTCAGGCGACAATTATCATTATTCCGTAAATCTTCTAAAACCTTAAAGTAGATCTGCAGTTCCTGTATCTTCGGAATGGTCATAAAAAGGAGCATATCGAGGGGTGATACCATCGCTTAGTGAATTACCGTTGGGGCTGGCCATTATTTGCACTTTGTAGAGCTAGATTTTCTAGATGTGTGTTCTCGGAATCTATTTCCCTGCTAAAACGGCTAATCGTATATAGATAAAATTTGGTATCAGGTTGAGGTACATCCTGGATTACTTGATTGACTTGTCTAAGTGCTTATTGTAAGCCTAAAGAAATAAAGTTATTGAATCTGAATTAAGGTAGGCTACTGTTCCAAACAGAAAAAAACAATAACAAAGATCAAAAATAACCTTAAAAAGATTGAAGTGAACAATGAATCAAAGTGATCACTTTATTTCCCAGTATTACTTATGTAATTTGTATTTTGTGACGTGTTCAAGAGTCATGTAAGTCTAAAGGAAATAAAGCACTTGGGTTTTGATTTTACAACGAGTATAAACACTAACTATATGTATCTCCTAGAATTCTAAATCGTCACCAGAAGGCAGAGTGCCCAGAATGCTGGCAGCATTACCTCGCTGGATGGCGATGCTTATGCGTTGACCAAAATAAAAGCCAGCATTTCGATCGCCCTTTGAAAATAATAATAATACATAATGTTTGTTACTTTATAAAGAGGGCACGTCGTCGGGTCGAATATTAAAAACAAGCGTTTAATATACGAATAGGATGCATCTCCGAATTTAAAATTACAATAAAATTATAGACGCAAAATTTTAAATTTTCTGAATCTGGTCGTTCACAATATAGTCACAACGCTATGTAAAACGACCAGATTTAGAGAACATCGATAAGAATTTTCTAAGTGAGGAAATGTCTTCCCTAACTCTTCCAGCCATCCATATCTCTCGCAGCCATTATTCTACAGCTTCAGAGAGACTAATGGCCTATCAGTGCTATAATTCAGGGCTGCCTCATTGTCCAGCACAGGCCTATCTGTGCGGTGACAAATTTATTAATGTTCAACATAGTAACAGTGCTTATTAATCTTTTCTACCGCATCTAATTCGATGGTCTTGATGCCTGATGCTAAAGGATTTCACACTCCGAGCTGATCTAATGATTGAGTTTCATGGGTAAGGAATATCAAGTGCTGTAATGAAGGCAAATCATCATTATGTTTATAAGGTTTATGTGAGGTGCTTTATATGACACAGTATCTACATTAAATTTAGAATTCTACTTTGATCTACCTAGTAAATTTATTTTGATATATTTGATGGTATGTGTTTAATTTTTTAGTTTAGTATCTACACAGCTGGTTTATGGTATCTGTTCCTATGTTGTTACAGCTTAGTTGAACAACGCTGTATGCCATGTTCTATACAGCATTGTTCTGCTACATGTGATATAAAATGTTGATTAATATGATAATTGTCAACTTTCTAAACGTCTTCTATTAGTAAATTATCTATATAAGTAAAGGTCCAAATTATTGTAAAATTTTCATAATAAAACATGGCTGCAGCAGATTTATAAAAAGTAAAGAGTCATAAAATTTAAATTACACAATAATTATAATAAAATATTATAAAATACAATGAAAAATTTATTATAGCTGAGCGGTCGCGTTTATAAAATTTGCGAATTATTTAAGAGCATAGACCCTGAGCTAGCCCATTGCATTTTTATGAATCATACGAGACAGTCAGTGGTCTGGTTTTGTGTATAATTTGCTGCCATAAATGAATATTCAATACCACCTACGTGAGTTCAATCAAAGACTAGTTATTACAAAAATCTTCTGACAATGAACGCTAGAGCGGATACAAATCTTTAATTTAGCCGGTCGATGTAACAGTATTTGCATGTAGCTAAACAAGGCTGAAAGTAATCACAGTTCTTATCTAACTTTCTATTTCATACGCCTAGCATCCGTTACACAACCACCTGTCGGTACCAATACAATCGTGTTATTTGTTCGTTTGAAGGACTTTGTCATCGTCAAGCTTTCGACTCACGCTGTGGTCAATCGAAATACTTAAGCTAGGAGTTACACCGACAAGGTTGGACCGATCTGCTTGCATAAAAATTTATTCATTCATTAACGTATTACCCTATTTAATTTACAATCAATATTAGCTATGCTCGTTACGGTATGAGTGATGCGAGGTTATCGAAAGTAATTATTCTTGAGGACCACCTTGGAGATCACTTTAAGGTTTCTCTGCGAAGGACGCATAGCGCTCCTCAAAATGACACTTATCATTCTTGCGGTTTGTTGAAAACACAGTGTTGTGTTTCAAGAATTTGATGTTCATTAAAGTGGTTTTAATTGATGTAATCTCCCTTTCCCCGCGGACATGTTTGAGATACTTAAAGGATATATTAAAGGTCAGTGTAATGTCCATATTTTAGGCGGCTATCTACCTACGTAATGAATTTATGTGCAATTAAAAAATACAGAACGGGAAACACTGTAAGGAAGAGGGTTTTTCTTCCGTAAACGTGTTTCGAGGAACTTGTAGCGGTATTATTGTGTCTCACCTCCAAGCTATGCAGTCCTTATTTCTAAGAATCATAACGTCTTAAGTATTCATATTCGACACATTGTACCTCGTATGTGCGTATGAGAGAGATGTTTGTCTAAACTATTATAACTTGTTGCGGTTTTTTATTAATATCAAAAGTCTTGAAATTCAGTGGAACGGCGGCAGGTAATCGTAGATCGTTAACATTAAATATAAATATTTATAGAATTGAGTTAGCTAGTTAATAAATTTGATTTATATGAAAAATAAATCAAGTTTAAACTGAATGCGCAGTTCTTCTGTCTGTTTCTGCCATCTTGCTATTTGCATTGACTGTTGATATTAATGTTTCCTGTTTGGATCTCAAGGAAACCGAATTGAAAGGTTCATTCAACACCGAATGTTTGGTTTACAAAGTAATAAGATACTAAGACCTCCATAGTGTAGCTACAAAAGTTGAAGTGATTTTTTTACCATAATAATTTTATCAAGTTCGACTTTTTATAAATATTATGGTGTCGGTGCTGTTTAGAATACGCTATGACTCAGATTTTCGGACTGGGTAGAACGGAGCATATCTTTTGGGTTGAACAGGGAAAAATAATATTGGGTAGAAAAATTGTGGGTTGAACGGGTAAGCACTCAACGCTACAAACCCAAACCTGTAGGTAGCGGTTTGGTTTTAATAAATTTATCTATGTATAATTAAAATATGTGGGGATTATGGGCATTAACCCCCAAATGATAATGCCATCTATGGCGTTCATTAGGGGAGGCCTATGTCCAGCTGTGGACTATTATAGGCTGGTGATGATGATGATGATGATGATGATAATTAAAATATCTATTAAATTTATACTAATTTTATAATGAGCAAAGATAATTATGATTGTTTGTTTGAATTGAATAGGCTCCGAAACTACTGGACCAATTTGAAAAATTTTTTCACCATTAGATTTCTAATTTTTTTCTGATGAACATCGGCTATAGAAAATTTTCAAAAAAGCTATGGTTCCGTGTGAACATTTAATTTTTGTTAAATACCCGTGCGCATTTAACGGGTATTTAACAAAAATCAGCATTATTGTTATTGTATAATTCACTTCCACCAATCTCAATTCACTTCCATCAATCACACCAAATGATAGTGCCATCTTTGGCGCTCATTAGGGGAAGCCTATGTCCAGCAGTGGACTATTATAGGCTGTTGATGATGATGATGAATCACACCAATCAAATCGTTTGCGATTATATTGGTCGTGAACCGCTTTATGCACACAAGATTCAGTTAAATTTCTGTATTTTAGGTTCTACTAAAGAACTTTCACACTAGAGCTGCTATAAAGTGTCCCCAATTCATTGAACAAGAGGCTTTCCTGTGAAAAAATCAGCAATTTCACGCAGCTTACACTTCGTGAGCTGTTTTTGCCTGTTATGATGACAAATCACGATTATTTCCTAGTTCAGTTAATTGCTCCCATTGTGGACACTCATCGCTTTTTATACATCGGCCGTCACCTTGCACTTTCAATTTTGATAGGTAAATTGGATTGGAATCTGCGTGGGCGATGTGGAAAAAAAGCGGCGGCTTGTTTTTGAAGTTGAGTCTATATAGTGAATATGAAACAAAATAAATATGCCGGACAATCCACACATCATCATTTAGCCCCAAGCTAAGCAGAGCTTCTTTATGGGTACTAGATGCGTGATACATAATACAATAATATTACATTTATAGATATTTTTTATTATACATAGATAACGACCAGAACACCCTAAACTTATTTATTTATTTAAATATCTGCAGATCGTACAAATATTTGTCCCGAGGCGGGAATCGAATCCAAAGCCTTCGGCGTCGCAGGAGGACCTTCGGCTACCGCGCCATAGAGGTCGTCAATTATTTGTTTTAGATATGTACCAGTAATATATTCCCAAAAATATTTTGCATGAAGATAAAGTGGTAAAATCTCTTCTAGAAGCTCCTATTTTGTGTCAATAGGCTATTTAATAGACAGTCTAGTTATTATTGCGATTTCGTTTTGTAGGTACCTATTTCCGTGTCGTGAAGGTCGCAATTAACTCTTGAGGAGTCTGTAGACAAATAAAACCGGTCAAGTCTGAGTCAACTCGCACATGGAGGTTCCTTACCTTCGTACCTGACTTTTTCGCAAAAGGAGTCGTAAAAACGGATTTATTTTAATTGAAAAAGCAAAAATTTTACGTGATTCGGTCGGTACCGCGTACGACGTTGCTTAGCTGCGATACTGAACTTAGTAGATAGATAGATGGATAAATTATTTTATTTGGTTCACAAACATAGGCAGACGGCAGATAGTACAGACGTTGGACCCCTTAATTATTACATTTATTTTATTGATAATTTTTCTCACCCTTTGTCAAAATTTCAACTGCTACCTTTTGCGGTTCATGAGATACAGCCCACTGAAGGGCGGACAATCAGACATACACCGTAGGTTCAATAATAGCATCCCGTTTTCACCATTCCAGTACGGATTCCTAAAAAGTGTCGCCAACTACAACAACATAAATATTGATTGACAGCAAACTGACTGCCCATACCACATGTTTAGAATACCCTTATCAACGTCTTCAACACTTTTTGCGTTTGATCGGAGCTTGAAAGATGGCACAACTGTGTGAAGTTCCTACGAGCTGTCATTTTGACTACTCTAATCTTCGAGGAACTTATTAACGCAATCACCGACCAGCCACTGCGGCCGTCAATACGAGCAGCAGGGAGATGGTCTTGGGCCATGGAAGTGTTAAGTCATAGGACATGATATACAATCCGCCATCGATGCCGTGTGGTGCCGGCATAGAATTTCACCACCCCAACTCTTCTGTGTCGTAAGATGCGACTAAGGGAAACACAGCGGGCGGCGAGCAGCAGCGCCCTCTGCAGAACAACTCGCCCGAACTGCGTTATCCAACCCGCACGCCCAGTGCGGGGATTATGGGCAATAACCAAATGATGAATAATGCCATCTATGGCGCTCATTAGGGGAATCCTATGTCCAACTGTGGACTATTATAGGCTGGGGATGTATGTGTGATGTGACATCGATGATTTACAAGGACATCGGATCTACAACGTAATCGATGACATGACAGGGTCAAACAAAGACCTTAGGTTGAACTGATGTCGATCAGTAGGTATTCGCGAGTGACTGTCTGAGGCGGAGCAAGGTCGAAACGTCCGAAAGTACCTATAATGACTTTTTTATTGCGTTCGCTATACCTACGTTTTGCAGAACTGTAAAAAGCGCTCGGTTTTTCGCAGTAAACATATCGGACTTGTTTTTTCGCATTTAAATTATTCCCCTTGAAGTCGACACCTTAGGTCTGTAGGTTACGAGGCTCACCGGGTTCTAAAAAACTACCTGAGCGTCTGGTCGAAGAGACGTGTGACCTGAGAGCCGTCATTATCTGGAGCAGGGCATCAGCAATCCATGGTACCTAATATATGCCGTGTGGTGTCGGCATAGAATTTCACCACCCCAACTCTTCCAGTGGGTGTCGTAAGAGGCGACTAAGGGAAACACAGCGGGGGGCGGGCAGCAGCGCCTTCTGCAGAACAACTGCACCGAACTGCGATCCCCAACCCGCATGCCCAGCGTGGGGATTATGGGCAATAACCCCCAAATAATGATGCCATCTATGGCGCTCATTAGGGGAGGCCTATGCCCAGCAGTGGACTATTATAGGCTGGTGATGTTGATGTTGATGTAATATATGCAGCGAGGCAATACAGCCAGCGTCTTGGGGACGATTCCGACTAGTATTGATACTATGGATCAGTTGAGCTACCTGTAGTTTGTTTTCAACAGTGTGCAGTTACGAGCTCAAGTGCAGTTAGTTGCTTCAGTTGTAAATACTAGTTCTAATTTGTTTATTTCATTATAATTTTCTTTGTTAGTTAAGCTTTCACTCGCTAAAAGTATAATTTAGATTATAATTTTTTTTTCTTAAGGGCAAATAGCCTTTATTTACAAATAAAATTACAATGATCTAACTAAATAAAAACTAGTATTTAAAATTTAAACAATTAAGCCAACTGCAGACTGTTGCGAACAAACTACAGGTAGCTCAACTGATCCATATCATACCAGTTGGAAGTGTACCCAAGATGCTGGCTTTTAAATTAATTTAGATTATTCAATACAGAAAGAAAATAGACAACAAGAGCTGATTTAGGCTCAGCTAATGACGATGACTTATATTTTAATATCATAATCAGGTTCTTGTATCCAAAAGTAAAAATTCAAAATATTTGGAGCTTCGATATCTCAATTATAAAATCACAATCTTAATGCTATCTTAACTCGTAATTTTATAGTAGTCGAAATAGCCGGTTAATTATAATGGATGAATATTTGACTCCTACATGCATATTAATTTATGTGCTGAATTAATATGTTAGATTTTATCGCGAAGGTTGTTCGGTTCAAATCTGACGGCACGCGCGATCCCATTGAATGAACTGATGTTTGGAAATACCTATGTTGAAATGAAATAACAGTACTATATTAGAAGAAGTATTTAGAATCGAAGCAATTGAGTCCACTGCCGACTGTTGTGAACAATCTACAACAACTGATCAATACCAGTCGGAAGCTTCTCCAAGACGCTGGCATTGCCTCGATGTATGGCAAAGCTGATTCGCTACGTCAGATACTCAGCTCTCAGATCATACGTTTAAACAATATTATCATAATTACTAAAGTTTTTAGATTGATTCTTAAATATTTATTAGATTCAGATTCATTAACTTTATTTCTTTAGGCTTACAAAATAAGCACTTAGACAAGTCAAATTTCATACAGATAATTATTATAAAAAAGAAATAATTAAAAAAAGAAATATTATAGAAAAGAAATATAAAAACACGATATATAACTCTCTTTAACAGGATTTACTTAAAATTTAAAAGAGCTCGTTTTGTGATTTGTCATTTTGTAACCAGAGTAAAACCTCAAAGCTTTTGTTACATAAATTTATTTGTAGTAAGTGTGTATCAGATCAATATCGTAATATAGGTTGAGAAATCCTTTATAGGCCATTGCCAACACGATGACTAGACAAAAAATACAATCTGTCAATAAGGGCGTTCCATTTGATCTACAATCAATAGAAACCTGATTTAATTATAATTCATGTTCGTCCACGTCCATTCGCGCACGGCTGCGTAAGACCTTGAAGATTGATCCTTTTCTGCCAAGATGTGACTTGCACAACTTTGACTCCGCTATTTTTGATACCGGTTGTCATTTCTTGACCACTAAGATGACTTTACGCCTTTTTTATGTACTTTACGATTTATAATAAAAGCCTTTGTAGTTTGGACCTCGATTCACAGCTCTGTCGTCCAATTTCCGTATTTTATGCATCTGTTTTTCGTGATGTTCGACGTTTCGAAATAAGCAACGAACAGCCGCAACTGTATTGCGTTGTATCGATAGGTAATAAACCAATTAAACGGGACCACAACGCACCTGACTGTCTGGTTTATGCTTTTGTAAGCGTCTGTACCTCGGAAGTCTACGATTTATGACATAAATCGTTCTGATATTGATCGACACTGATTCCTCCACTCGATTCGTCTTCGTTGCAAAACTTAGTCCGAGCTTAGCTCCTTGCTTCTGGTATGCTATCATCGTTTACACATTTTACAGTAGATCTAAAGTTTTATCAGCAGTTATTTATAAATTTTATGGTTATAAGGCTTCCTGTGGTGTGGCCGGCTGTATGTTAAAGAACTAAATAAAATGTAGAGTACCATAACTTCCGTAAATTTAACGACGTCGTCAGTCTTTTGACCGTAATGGGTCCCTACATCGATTTTCTATTTTGCCGTATTACCATGAAAATTCAAAGTATGTACAGTGGCGTTCATTGTCAGTTTACCCTCTGCTACGTTTGAAATAAATTTCTATCTTACTAGCAGTCCGCCCTGGCTTGGCCTCGGGTATCTAACAAAAATTTATATTTTCATGCGGATCCTTAACTATTGTTAAAATATTCTATAGCATAGGCTATAGAGAATATTTTCACAAAAGTTAAGTTCTATAATAAAGAACCTATGCTCATAAGGAAAAATTAGGATTCTAATGGTGAAAGAATTTTTTGAATCGGTTCAGTAGTTTCTTAATTCAAACAAACAAACAATCAAATCTTTCCTCTTTATAATGTTAGTATAGATATAGATAAATCGAATACTGAATAACATAAAAACAGCACATTTAATTATTTTACACTAAAACTAGTGTAATTACGAGACCTGCCAGGGGGATCAGCTACGATGAACGCCACTGTACTATGAAATCGGATAGGTCCTAGGTTCAGGCACATCACGAAGGAAATCGCCACCGCTTTGGATAAATCATAAAGCTTTATTATGACAGTAGCCAATAAACCTATTTGTCCGCGAACAGATTCACATAATCGAGCTCTCCTTGACAGATATGGACCCCTAAATCACAAGATTATTTTCTTTGTAGATTCCACGTGCACGAAATTCATCTCTATAGCTGCACCATAAGATTTAATTTTCGATTATGGTTGTTTGATATGAGCCTCTTTAACGGTTGTTGGTGTATCAGGACGGTTATTTTACGAGGGTCGTCTGTGCCGATGACAAATAGATCATAAATTATAAGCGAAATTTGTGCGGTTTCTGTGAAAGCTATTATCTTCAATATCTGTTATATACCTAATTGGAATAGTTCACATACTGTTCCTAGCATTTTTACCATTCCATAGTTACGACTAAAGGACTATGTACAAAGTCTAGTAGAAAGCTACTATTTGAGACTTTTACCATATGTCTTCCGCAATAATTGCTAGGTACTATTCTTTAGTTTAAAGGACTTTTCCCCTAACATATACAATTGTTGAAAGCTATTCTAGACTTTACCAAGTGTAACCATAATCATTTAACTCTCCAGTGATGTAAACTTACCATTTAACTGTTATCGTCATCGCTACCTCATTTGAAAGATCTAGTGTCTCCAGTAGATGCGCCGGCGCACGCGACTGCACTCGGCCCCCAGTCACGAAGCTTGATGCCTCCGTGGCCTGACAAATCGAGATGAATTGACAAATCTTTTCTTCCTGCAAGAGAATTGTTTTCGACCTTTGTCATTAGGGAACCCATTGCACTTTGTTTTCACGGTGAACGAAGGAGGTTCTTAATGAATTTAAGGTCCATAATGATACTCCTAATTCATAATAGTATTTGCGCAAATCCCTAAACTCCGTGTCGATAGCAATAACTGAACTAGGAGACTTTATGCTCGAGTTAATGCTATTTATGGAATCGCCGATTGCCTATAAGTGCAAATTCCATTAAAATCATACTGATAGCGTATAATAAAGTCCAAAATCATTTAAAAGACGTCAAGTAATTCAACCACGATGGGCTCCCGTTAACAAGTAATCAAAACCTCGACACATTCACAAGAAGCCAGATGCTGCATGTTACGAAGTAAGATCTAGATGTTTTCGGAAACTCACGGATGTTGCGTTCAATACTTGTGCATGTCAGATATTCGCGTCAGGTCGGGAGATGTCGGCACTCATCGGAGGCTTTCGGAGATTAAGAGCAGTGCACAGATAAGCAAGAAATTAGCTGGAGCATTTAACCAGAAAAGAAAGGGGGGTAGACTATAGTATAGTTATTTGCAAGTATTTCTATGAAATGAAACTTTTGGATATCTGGATAAAGATTACAAGTTGTTGATGACATTAGAGGATAGAGAAAAAAAGAGGCGATTTTAAAAGAGATGATTTCTATCAAGAGGAGTTTGTCAATAGCAAGGTATATCATTCGCATAGATAAGTCTCTCAGATAACTCGTTAGGTCGAAAATATAGGATGGGTAATTTAATTAATTTAATTCCCTCAACATCAGGGATCTTTGATGTTGCACGCGTCCATAGGCTGCGGTAACCGCTTAGCATCAGGCGGGCCGCAAGCTCTTTGCCACCTTGGTGGTATAAAATATTACTTACCGAGCTTTTCTTCGTAAGCTTATTCCGAACAAGTGTACGGTTTTCATCCGAACATCAATCAAAATCATATCGGACTTTAAATCGGGCCTTTTAATCCAATAGATGGTGACGTATATTTTAGCGAGGCTTCACTGTAATTAATGGCGTTGTCGGCGGCTTTACATCCAAAATAACGGAACTTGAACTGCCCTTTTACCTGTTGACTTGAGGGATTGTGTAAGAGCCAAAAGTACTGGTCTTTTTCTGGTCCGATTTGTAACGTATGGCTAATATGTATAAACAAGTACAGACTACACATAACCATTTACGGCATCAGGTATTTTTCCGAAAATACTTTTAAGGTCCTTAAACTGGCTTTATTTAAAAATATAACATACTTTATATGTACCTTCAATGGATTTTTTCTGAAATAATAATGTTTCAAAAAACTCCGAAAACAAATTTTCTATCTGTAAATGCATCTATTGGCTCCGTGTAAGGCCTGGAACCCTTAAGGGCATTAGCCTACATACCCTGTAAAATGTGTTAAACCAAATTAAAGTAATCTACAAACGTTAATTATAATAAGTCAGCTCTACAGTAAACACTTCAGGTAATTCAGGTTAAGCGCCTTGTAACGGAATTGCATGGAATGATACCACCCAAAACGTACTCCCTTGCTTACCTCGCACCAGGGAAAGATAAATAAAACATTCCGATCCATTATTCCCTTGATGAATTCGATTATGTGTGATCGAGCGACATCAATCAAAAAAGAGTGAAAAATGATTTATAAATATGTATTATTCCCCAGGTTAATGTAAAATAATTCAATTCAGTGAAATTCCTAGTGTTTTACTCCCTTTAGCTTTTCTGTCAAATGGTCTATAAAAATCAAAATAAATAAATAAGTAATGCTGGACAATCCACAAAGCATCATCTAGCCCCAAGCTAAGTAGAGATTGTTGTTGGTTGTCAAAATTCAGCTTTACACGGGACAAATAATTTTTTTTACTATAAAAACTATCGTAGTTTGATGAATTCATTATGAATGTAAGCGGGTTCACTACGAACCTATTTTATGTTGTAAGAACACCAACGTTTCATCCCTTAACGAGGGACTTCATCAGGGTGAGTGCGGCTCTCGTCTCACGTCGCGCCCGTACCGCATAATTTTATTAATTTTGGCTAAATATTAAAAAAATATTAAATTAAACAATCGACTCGTAGAAAATAGCCTGTCGTCGTGACACAAATATTGTTTAATAGGTTTTTGTATTGTTCTATTAAGTACTGTTAATTTCTTTATATATGGATGGATCAGTTGGGCTACTAGTAGCTTGTTTGCGACAGTCTACAGTTACCTCAATAGTTTATATTGTAAATACTATATAGTTCAAATATTACAATGTAATTTTCTTTGTTACTTAAGGTTTTACCCGTTAATTAATTTAAATAGTATAAAAAAACTGAAAAGTGGCCGAAAAACCATTTGTGTCAGCTCCTTTGATACAAGCGCGATTAAAAGAATGAATGTTATTACTTGTGAGGCCTCAATTAATTACCTTGCGCAGTGACATTAAGTGCATTCGACGGATTTTTTCACTTTTAAGAAAAGAAATGACGGCACCCGCGAGGCAATTGGGGGATAAAATTGGAGCAGGGCCTTCGACTTTGGCCCTATTTGCACAGTATACCGGTTATCGGCTCCATAAAAGCAATGTGAACTTATTTAATAAACAATTTTTTTCCAACTTAACAACGGTAACATGCCAATAATCTTTTTTCAATCTGTCAGTAGTTTCGACATTGAAATGACTGCAGATTTTATGATTTGTTTTCAAAGGGAGGCACTGATGATGACTGAACTTAATTTATGTAGGTTCAATTTAGGCACATTCATTAAGATTGTAGCGGAACCAAATTCATGAGCGGCATTTTCATTGTTTAAAATTTTTATGCATTAGTGACTCCTTTTAAACATACCTACATCTTAACTGATTAGTTTACATTTTGCAGTTTGTCAGTAATATAATAAGTTTAGGTTACGATAGGACTGACATACTTTTCAAGTAAAAGTCCTTAAAAATAATAAGATTAAAAAAAAGATTGTTCTGCTGCACATGTTTTTGTAAAAAAACAAATGACGAACGTGGTCGACTGTCTTTCGTTTGTTTTGCAGATTGGTGTACGGGCTGTGTCTATAGTTTTACCTATCAGGCACTCATAAGTCCAATGCAGGTAGTGGAAAGCACGTTATCCGAACCAAACAAGGAGGGTTTTGCCATAGTCAGCAAGCATGGCAGGCGGTAGGCGTGATAGCGTGAAGTTCATACCCACAGGTACAAGCTTCTACTCTTCTTCTGGGGGTCAATATGCCTTGATTGGAGGGGGCAATCTATATGCCTCGAACGCCACGGTAGCTTCTATTAAGCTTGTATCAATATTTTATGCATTGTGAAGTTTAACCCTGTGTTGTGAAAGCTTATTCAGTCATCGGTACTAGCAGTCTGGCCCAGCTTCGCACAACAAACTTGTGTTTAACAAAAAATATATTTTTATACACATGCTGTTGTTGGGTAACATTATTGAAGTTTTTAGACGGAACTTAACTTTTTTTTCAAATATTATATAGGCTATGTTCATCAGGGATAATACAGTATTCTAATGGTGTAATAATTTTCAAACCAGTCTAGTTGTTTCGGAGCACTCTTTATAATATTAGTATAGATATAGATTAACGATACTCAAGCTAATAGATGACTGAGGTAGCTTTCATAATAAGGCCCAAGAGTTTTTGTTACTTTGTTAAGACGTTTTTATTTTGTTACTGTGTAACTGTGTCCGATACTTGCATCCGCGTGACGACCAAAAATGATTTCTTATCCGTTACATAACTGGCCCCAGTTTGTACGCAATTATTAGAGGCGCAATCTGCACTTGTCTCGTTCGCGTCACGAGCAAGTAATCGACGTTTCATTTTCATAAAATTTCGATCGTTTTGCGTAACTGGACCGACTGATATTGGCCGTTGCAAACGTAATCTATCTTCCATATATTTCACTTACTGAAACTAAAGAAGAAAATTCAAATGGAATAACATTATACATACTAATATTATAAGGATATATTTGATTGTTTGAACTGAATAGACTTCAAATTACTGGATCAATTTGAATTTTTAAGTCTTTCACCATTAGATTCCTATATCCAACTAAGAGACCGTAACTAATAAATAATAAAAGAATATAATAAAATAAATATTATAGACTTCTTTTTTGGCTTTTATTTTCCATAATACATATAACTGAAGATATAAATATAGGCTATATAATATTTTCAAAAGAGTTAGGGATACCTTATGAAAACTTCAATAATGTAAGCCGACGTATATAAAAAATTATAATTGTTGAAATTTCTGTTAAATAATCGTACATGCCGGGGCGGACCTCTTGTGTTAGTTAAAGCCTACGTTCGTTAGGCTGATGTAGGTCCGACGCTACCTACTTTATATAGTGTATAGAATTATTACTAGATTTCCCCGGTAAAAAAATACCGAGGGCTGAATCGCGCTGTCGAGAACTGAGTGTTTGGATAACTTGAGTTTTAGGTTTTCTAATAAAAAACCTTTACTGAAATGTAGTTGAACTACCCGTAGTATTTTTGCAACAGTTTGCAGTTAGCTTAATTGTTTCAATTGTTAATACTAGTTCTAATTTTTTTTTTTTTATTTGCTGTTTTAGTATCGCTGCGGCCATGATTGGCCTATTGTGATCGCCACTTTGACGGTTCACCTCGGGAGGCCTCTAGTTCTAATTTGGTAAATTGTTAAATAATTTAGCTTTCTCTGATAATATTATTTTTATTACCCTAATTAGTATGTGTAGTGTATGTTTATAGTGTTAACACTTGCATTGCCAAGGATGCACACGGAAAACTTCCTTCTATAGCTGCGGCGGCGGTGCGCCCCTGTGGATTGCACTGAAAAGGCATTGGCAGCGAATGCGTTGAGCCTAAGTTCAAACCACGAACCAAGTACTCTTGAAGGTACAGAGTAACAGTACGGAGTTAATGGTAATATATTCAACGACATAAAAAAGGTAATGTGTTAAGAAGATATCCGTGGGCGATGTTGCGATCTGTCAACTTATTAGTTTTATTTCAAGGATAATCTGCCGTCAGACTTGTTTGTGCACATCATATGTACAACTCTACAAGTTGTAAAGTTGTATGGCTTCAGAAAATAATGGTGATAATGATAATATATGTATACTAATATTGAAGAGAGGAAAGATTTGATTATTTGTTTGTTTGTTAGGATTGAACGGACTCCGATACTATAGGGCCAATTTAAAAAATATTTTACCATTACAATCCTATATAATCCCTGATGGATGTTTAGGCTATAGAATATTTTCAAAAAAGTTGGGATTCCTTTAAAAACATCGACAATGTACCCAACCAAACGAATAGGTATGCGTGAAAATTTATAATGATAGGTTAAATAGCCGTGCGAAGCCTGGGTGGGCCGCTAGCATTTAATACAAGCTCTGCAGCTTCGGCCTATGATGCTGTGTGGATTGTCTAGCTTTATTTTTAATTTCTGAGAGAATTGTATTCTTAAAGCGAGGATTCTCGACATGAGCTCTCTCTATGGCGGTGGCGCCTCGGTGAGTGTGAGCGAGACGGCGCGCAGGCAGCCGACCACGATTTTGTACATATTTACATGTTTTGAAAAATATTTGTATGGCATATAAAAATATTTTCTAGTGATGCACTGCGTAATAACATTTGCAAT
Source organism: Eupithecia pulchellata (assembly GCA_963931895.1). NCBI lineage: Eukaryota > Metazoa > Arthropoda > Insecta > Lepidoptera > Geometridae > Eupithecia > Eupithecia pulchellata. The sequence goes on from OZ007540.1 coordinate 6,685,662, forward strand.
GTTTTGGTATACATTTTGTGACATTTTATTAATTTTTCTATTCACACTGATCATTCAAAGTTTCATTTAGACGTATACTTGTAATTTTTTCGGGTTTTTTATCGGGTGAAATATCACCAATCGTGTTTTTGTCTAGTGATGTTCTAGAAAATATCCTCAACTATAATATGTATGAATTTCAAAACTATAGGCCTTATATTGAGGTACGGCCAGTTAAAAATCCCGAAATTCGGGAATCCTCGCCTTAAGGGTTTGTTGCGACCTCGATGCAACGCGTAACGGCATTTTGGGAGATCATGTTCTATAGAGTGACGCAATAACGGACGGAGATATATATAATATGAATAGGACCGCTGTTTGTGGTCTTGCGGAGGCCTATGTCCAGCTATGGATTTGTGTGGCATGGTGTGATTGGATTGAACAGGGAAATATAATATTTGGTAGAAAAATTATGGGTTGAACGGGGAAGCACTCTGTGAATGCAATGAACCATCATGGTTTTCATTTACCACTGTATAAATACTCCAACAAATAACTAAACATACAACTTCGCAAACACTTTTTCTTAGAATTTTTAGATCAAAGTAATTTCAAAAGAACTTTTAATAATATATTTAATTTGATTCATGACACATTGATCAATTAATTGGAGTATGGATGAGAAGTGTTTAGTGGGAGAAATAGACCGTAGACTTGAAGAAGTGACAGGAGACACCCGCTCCGGATCTCTTCCGGTTTCTTTTTCACTTCTTCCATTAGTGGACAAAAAACTGAAGTGAAGAGAAATCAATTACACATTAATTATTTTTTTATAATAATTATCTGTAGGAAATTTGTTTTGTCTATGTGCTTATTTTGTAAGCTTAAAGAAATAAAGTTATTAAATCTGAATCTGGTCGTTCTTGGTACAAAGCATTGCCGTCGCTGTACAGCGAGGTAATGCTGCAAGCATTATGGGCACCTTTGCACACCTTTGCACCGGGTTCGGTCAGGGGCGGGTTATTAAATGAATGATTTTTACATTTCATTTATGTATTAAGAATAGTTTAGTAATGACATTTAACTGTAATATTTAATTAACATTTAATGTGATATATATTTAATTCCTGAGTATTTTTTATTTACAAACAATACAATTAATTAACCAAATGAGAACTGAGAGAGTCTAGGACGATATTTTCTTAACATTGCGAATAGAACGAAAAAATAAAATGACACCAGTGAAACCGCAGCCTTATTAATATTATATGTAGGTATCACTACAAGGTGTTACATGTTCAATGATGTAAATATTGACAAATATAATATGACATGCGCTTGCTTATTCACATTCCAATCCTCAATTTAATCATATTAAGGCTCCGGCGTCAAATGAATTTCCCTACAAACGTCATACCTAAATTATTTTTAATTTGACCATATTTTCAGCATGCACTGATATTATTCGTATTAGAAAAGTATTTTCTAGGTTCCTCATGCAAGCTTTTTTCAACCTATCTACACAAATAATAATAAAACGGGTCTCCTTTGAAAAAAACAGATTTGGTTTTTATTTCATTTCAGTATTTAGAAAAAGTTTTGTGGTAAGAACCTAGATAAATACAATTTCAATACAAATAATAGCAGATCATGGTAAAAAAAGCTCAAATTACAAATCATTTTAATATTACGTTTGTATATAAAATTCATCCGTGTCACCGAAGCCTTAAGTAGGTATTTACCAACTTTATTACTTGTCCACTCAAGGTTATGATATCAAGGTTTTTTGCAGTACTTAGCTTATTCATCAATTAAAAGTACCAACAGACAGTAACCTTCCAATTATGAATTTCCGATTCCAATTTTAAATTTCAAAAATCTGATATCAAAGAGATCCAAAGAAGAGGTTTCCTCAGTCTAGGAAGTTCATGGACCAATTACAACGATGACAACGTTGCTGGCAACGAATCCAAATTTTTCATGCCGTAGACAAAAGAGATAGCACTGTAGCAGAAAACTCTCTTGGCTATGATACCATATCTAATAATACTCTCTTTAAAATAAATTGGATACGTTGCTAGAGACGTGTCCAAGAAACCTGTAAGGTCTAAAGGAAATAAAACATTTTGATTTTGATTTTTTAGGTTGCCGTGGCGTGCCGGTGAGTTTTATATCATTTTATTGTGGGAACAAAGAATCTTATACGACTTATGAAAACTTGCATATTAACTCAAAACCATTTAGTATTTGAGTATGTAGAAGATTAACAGAATTGGCCTTAATCTAGGATCTTTGTTCTAACTAAACCAAAGTGTAATGCTACTTATACTTGGCTGTTTGACAACTTCTTTTTACAATCAAACTTAGAGTTTTGTATGAAGACAGTTTACTGCTTGACAACTTGCTTTATCTTTGTAATTTTTTGCATAATTTTCTTCTCAAGTAGATATATTTTCTTTCTTTCTAAATGTATGGTTCGGTACTGGATACACCTATTTCTCAAGACGCCGGGTCCATAAAGATACTATGCCAAAATTAACTGACGGTCCAAAGGAACAAACGACAAAATGTGCAACCGTCAAAACTTTCAGTTGCAAGGACACTCAACTAGAAATAGCCAGTAAAAACTAGTTTCAGATTCCCCACACCTAACCTTTAATAGAAGCAGATCCTTGCGTGAACTTCCCTCACTAATTATGTCACATTACGAGAAAACAGACAGTCAACACGACCGAGACTGGGAAGGCTAATTTGATAAAGAAAGAGCAGCCGCCGTTTATATGGACGTGCATCGTGATTTATCTAGGAAAGGTTAATGAGGACATACCGTTTTTTATTAGTAAAGAATCCTTGTAGGGTAAAAGTTGGCAACACTTCATGTTATTAGAACCTGGCGAACCAAAACTCATCGTAAAACTGGATATTGATAGCCCGCTCGTTGCCTAATACAGCGACATTTGAGTTTGTGTGTTAATACTGGGTAAATGCTATATATACATATCTAAACCATCATATCAGGCAGAAAATATTGTACGTAAATTTATATTGTTATATGTCTTCTATTGAGTTGGTATTAAGTCCACCAAATCAAACATATTTATATAAATTTAAAAAAAAACTTTAAAATTTTTAATTTTAATAATTGTATGACTGCAATCTGTAATTTTTTTTATTTAGTAGGGGATATTTGTGTGGATTGTTGTAGAAAACCTACTTTATTGTAGAATCTACAATATACATATACTTATTCTCGTCCAATTCCAGAAGTTGATGAATTTTATTTGTTCTTTGCAACAATAAAAATAATAAAAAATCTTGAATCTTTACATCTATTCAAGACAATTTGATAGCGACCAAGTAGACTCTTATGCCTAGACTTAGAGTTTAATGGCAAATCCATACAAACCTATCCTGAATGATTTATACCAGAGCTCCGTGTCGACGTTTACAATAAAACGAAATAAATACGAGTTGTCCATCTGTGGCACGTAGACGCCTGCGCCACGGCCGCGGCCGGTAGCTGACATCGCCCGCGTGAGAAATGACAAGCTCTCAAGCTACGTATCTCCCTCATAAACCTCAAAATCAGAACAAGGTCCAACAATTTACAGCCCACGGCAGTAATTTCCTTTAAACACGCACCCTTAATTTCAACTCATTAAGAATCCATGCAGAGATCATATCGCCGATGCTACCGATCGAAAAACAAAACATAATTAAGTGATTATGAAGCGTAAAGACGTGTAATGTTACCACGAATCAAGGAGATTATTCGAACTCTTTTGTTGTAAATTGCATTGAACATTGAAAAGAAGGGCGTATTGCAAAATGGAGAAAGGAGTTTGCATCGAAAAGGCGATCGGACTTATTTTAAACGCAATAAAAGGTATTCCTTAATGATGTAGACGCCGATATTAATATTGGAGGAACAAGTCTGTCGGGTCTTCGTTTCAATGTAGTTATAAATTACGTTTTTGGAGTTGAGAGGGTCGTTCCATGACTGCTCTTACGGTAAAACAAGTGCAAATCAAAAATGGGCGTGGAAACAAATCTTTAGAGCTGTTTTAATTTAATCATTCGATGCTATTGTGTCACTTATGGTGATAGTAATTATCGGTTGTTACGAATTCTTATTTTGTGCCTTACAAACTCATCAAACTTGTTATTACACAAATATTTAAAACTTGTTAAGTATGGTCAGTTGACAGAATGCTGAACAGGTTCCTAATCGTTGATTTTTTATTGATATTTGGTAAAGCATCTCAAAAATATTAAAGTAGAACAGTTTCCTCAAAATTTACTGACATTAATTATCGTATGTAATTTTTATCATTAATTTTTTAAGTTATTAACTTAATCTTTTTTCCATTATACATATTTTTGAGTGCATACTAACCAATTATGGACTGAACTATTAACCAACTAGATGCACGAAATAAAAGATTTATTTTATTTATTTTTAAAATGAACATGCCTTCCCACTTCCAACAGTGATCATTAAATTAACGATTGAATACAACTTAAAAATACATCAATTGGTGACGTACGTCGAAACAGAAGAATTGTTTATTCCATTTTAATGATGACCATAAATATGCGAAGATTGTCTCCTCGTAAATATGAAGGGAGACGCCACCTGCTGCGCGCGCAGTGTAAGTGTTAATAATTAACATCCACGGATCCTTTATTTATTGTGTTTATAGCATAGCGAGAGATTGAAACTGATTCGTTAAAATAAATGGTCATAAAATCATAAAAGAATTAAAGAATTACGTAAAAAGCAGGCGCATAAAGATTTACATTTCCGTATATTTAAAACGTTTTCAAGGACGTGTGAATATTAAGTTAACTTAGTACAAATACTTATTTTGTGTGAGACATTGGCGTCTATTCAGGAGCGACCCAAAACTAAACGATACTATACTAAAAATTACTATCTTTAGTTTAGAACCTTCAAAACCCTATTCAGTTGCATACGGTTTTAGTACATTTCTAAAAGTAGTAGGCTCATAGATCGATTTAAATTGAATTGCAGGTGTTGCCAGTAAGATATATTTTTGAGTCTTTTTGAATGAATGGAATGAATGAAATGACCGATTTTTATTATCTGTGCGCATGTTTGGCGCGGAAGTTTATGTTGTTGGAAAATTTGTTTTCCAATTTGGGTTTTTGCATAAAAATGGATGACGAGAAGAAAAATGATTAACAAAAACAACATGAGATGTTTATTGAGCGACTCCACACTTATAGAGGCGATGAGAGGTAAGAATAATTTCTACTTAATAATTTTACCTACCTAGGCAAAATTTGTGATACCTTCATAATCACATACCTACCTACGTACCTAGTTACATGTTTTTAGGTCTAGCCAGACTGTAAACTACATTTTCTGCACTCCTGCAATATTTATTACTGTTTTGTACCTATGGAAGCATTTGCACCTATGTATATTCTGACGTTCTCTATTTCCTATAGGAAAATTAAGCCTCTCAAGAGTTCGTCGATTTGTAGTCCTCGCTCAGTGAGGAACTGAATAGATATGGTTGCAGCAGGTGCTCAGAAGAATGGAATGTAAGTACCGACCTACTTAGGTATATCCCTATGCGAAAGTTTGGATATTTTGTTATAACTCTGTACGCCATAACAACCAACTGAAGGCTGAAATGTTGTATGCAGGTAGATATTTCTAAGCTTGGAATAAAACGTAGGCTACTTTTTATCACGAAATTCCGTTCATATGGGATAGAAAACAAATAGACTTAAATAATATGTGCGAAGGTGTGGGCAGAAACTAGTGATCTATGTATATTAATATGATCCTACCTGATTATTTTCTAGGTAAAATAGCTTTTCCTATGTATTTTTTTTTTAAATATGTGGATGTTTTCAGCTCTGGGGTATCATGGTAGCCAAAACGACGAAAAAAGCCAGAGAAATCAACCTATCGATAGCCGGAGACGGACCGTCTGATGGCCGGGCCATCATCAATGACGTGGATGACAAAATCCTCGACATCATCCGCAATGCCTTGGTTCGTGGTTTCGTTGCATAAGAAGCTGTGAGTTACCAACATAATAAGTTGTCCAGCGTTTGTCCAGCCATACTAAGTATAATAATTTTATTTTGTATCTGTGTCTGTTATCTTTTCACACCACATGGGAATGTCGTAAAGGATAAGTATAGGTAGGTATAGTAAAACTACTTGTATATCCTTATAGTATAGATACATGCCTATACTCTTCTAGGTGGAACTATAGTTTATATATGTTTTAGGGCTTACAAACAACAGACGGACCAGCCAGCGCCCGGTCCCATCCCGTCGTCCTGGCGCAGAACGCTAGACCTGCCTTTCCCTGCCAATCTACTGTTCAGCTGGTGGAGGCCCTCAATGCAGACAGCCAACGATTGGCCTCAATTATAAAAGCATTCCGAGTATTAGCTGAGGCGATCCGAGCACTGGATACCCCCAATACTTCAAGAAGAGAATTTGGTGTAAATAATATAAATAAAATTTAAAAACAGACTAGTGTTTTAATTATGCATGGTTGTATTAGTTACAACCGCTGTAACTAGCCTCGATATTCGTGCTAATTATTGTTTAGCTTTAAAGCCCCACCATAAGTTAATTTCCCTACTTTCCATTATCTCTGACCTACTATGAGAAATTTTTAGTTTAGGTACCTACTATAAAACACAGACTTTAATTAATAGTTGCACGCATTAATAATGAACCCTAATTTATTTTAAAATTGCTGCTAGTAGTGTCTAAAAAGACAGCTTGAGAAATGACTAATAATGATATATCTGTCACTTTTGACAAGTACGAGTAATCTAGCACATATGACGAAATCTAAGTGTGAAAATATTTTATGTACCTACCTCAAAACTGAAACAGCTAATAGAAAAAACTTGAACTTATTAGATCGTATAAGGAGACACGCTTCATTTAAAAAAAATCTATTTGCAGCATTTGAACATAAACGTGAATTTCACGCATCGTAAATTGGTTTGCGCGGCAAAAGAAAATACCATGCAAACTTAGCTTTTCATGACTTGATTTTATTTCCTTCCCTTTTATGTGTTTATATAAATAGGTAATCAATACTAATTATGTCTTTTAATCACTCATTTTTACAAAGCTAGGCAGCGTTTGACTTTAAATATTTCTATAAAAATATCAACAAATCGAATTATGCAGGAAAACATGAACTGCCGCCACACCATCTATAATTAGGTAGTAGGCAACGTTTTACAGTGTTCTAAATTAAACCATTTTTAGTCAAAATTAGTGGAAATCTGACACATAAGTGGTACAACAGAATACGAAAAGTAGCAACTATACTAAATTGAGCAACTAAATCGATTTTAGTCCTGTCAAACTATAATTAGTTTAGTGCGTTCTAAAATGGTATCATCTGAATACCACTTGTACTAAAGCGGTTCTAAATTCAAATTTTAGTTTAGTTTAGGCTAATTGGTGACCGCTGAATCGACACCATTACCATTTCCTTCCGTTCGACTTAAATATTAATTGAATGTAGTTTATTCAATTCAATAATTCGCAAAACGTGAGAAACGAAAGTAAATGCGGCACCGAGTGAATATCCGAAATCGCAGTGAGTATTGACTTATCGATTGACATAAAAAATAATAATGTTCTCTTTCTAAATCTTTATCAAATATTGTCTTTTGTTCTAGCTTTTGTCACTATAATGAACTTAATACTACTTAGTATGCAATGTAAATTATTCGATCGATAAGTTGACGCTCAGTTGTCAAATTGGCAGAGTGAGAAGAATACCAATCCAAGATAATGCAAGATTGCAAGTAAAAAGCAAGTGCGCAAGTTAATGCAACTTTCTGCGAAAATCATATCGGTCATCAGTTTTATTGGCGGATGATTGCAGCGAGATTGAAGAACGCGAATAATTTAATGTAATTATTTGGAATTTGGTAAAATGCTGAGAAAACCGATCGACATTAAACGGGAAAGGGGCGGGTGAGAGGTGGTAATGAGGCTTCTTACAGGTGTCATGTCGGATAATGATGTACAGCATCGGCACGGGAGTTGAAACCTTACCGAAGATCTTACGGGTAGCGAGCATCCTTATTTATATGATGAAAAGGTTCAAATTACTTTAAGCTTGCCAGTTATCATGTGTTGTGTATAGCTAGTTTTGCATATAACTGTGTTAGTGGGAAAAGAAGCCAATTGGTGAAATCTTTTAGTGACCAATTTTCTGCTAAGCAGCTGTTTGGCAAGAGGTATTTTTCTTAAAATGTGATTGTTTTTTTGCACACTATAAATGACGAAACGAAACATAATGAATTTGAAGGAAATCCTAAGTAGGTGTTGATATAAAAATGTGAAACAATTAAGCTACAGACTGTTGCAAGCAGTATGAGGTTACAAAACCATTAAATAATTTAAATTCGCCATTTCTGACTCTTATGAAATCTGTCAAAAACTATCAGATATGTTTAAATCACACTTACGTTTGAGTATAATTAGTGTCGTCGCTGCAAGATCAGATGGTAATGCGTCCGTGGGCAATGAAAGTGATAATGTTACCATTTCATTACTTTTTACACTACTTTTCATCTACCCTCCTAGCGTAACAAGTTATTCTCCAGGTTAGAAGAAAGAAAATTGCTTACGATGGCATCTAAGGATGAAAACGAAAATCACCATGCTTGGCTTACAGGAACACACAAGCGAAGCCATGGACAGGCGCTATAACAGTCATAGATTACATATGAAATCGCCTTTTTTACATTCAGTTTTATTTTGTAAATATTTACCTATGTAGTTAGGTACACACAAAATTATTTAGACAGATATTCTGAATGTAGTATTGCAAATATTTAAATACTATTTTCAAAGGTTCATCCCTTAAAAACAATAATGAAAAGAGCTAAGTTTATGTGATGTCGCTTTCAATGCTTTAAGTCATTGTATTATTTTAATTTGTTAGTTTTTTAGAAATGAGGTCTACGCATACTCTCTATACATTATACACACACACAAAATAGTAACGAAAAAGGGTTCAAAAAAGAAAAAACTACATAATGTTAAATCAGTTTTCTTTAAATTCTCCAGAGAAACGACAGCTTCATAGGACCCAATAATAATGTTTCATAGCTAAAATCTATTTTATGTGATCAACCGTGTTTCCGGTCATTATATACTGAATCATATTTCAACATGTATGATTATAATTTATTAGCCGTGTATTGAACAAGCCTCGTTAATTTGAGTTCAAATAATGTTTCGCAGTTGATTTCTTAGCGATTTATTTATTTACAATTTCGTAGTTTGTGATTGTTTTTTAAAATGGTTTATTGCCGTTTTGTAATTTATTTTTATTTTTTAAATAAACACCCTGTACTTACCTTATAAACCTTCAAATTAATGAAAGTTATTAATTTTTCCTGTCATCTTTTTTTCCTTTTTGCCAGAAAGTTGTAGAGTTATAAAATGACGGACACTGCTAAATCAAAAACACCTCTAAGTACAAATTATGGCCACGTCACATCATTATGTAAATTATAATTCTCTGGAATTTAATCGTGAATTAATTATTATTTTGTTGAGTTGATGAATATTACTATTAGGCTCTGTAACTATGCGTTATAATTAAACTTTCGTTACCGGTAATTAATGGGGATTGTGTAGGAATAATTAGAAATTGTTGATCGGCGCGATAACGCAGATTGGCTAAGGTATTGACTAATAGACATAGATCAGAAGCAAGTGGGATCCAATTACGGAAATGAGCTAATGATTTACTAAATCTAAACTAGCTACTGTACGTAAGTACGATTTGGTCACTCCAGGCCAGTTAACTGCTGCTACATTCAGGTCATATTTAACGATATAATGGGAACTTACTTTGATTTTTGTCTTAGTCTAGCAGTCTGGTTCTGGGGACATATTATCGCTAGCACAAATTATGGACAATGGGCGACTTGTATTGTTGAAACTACTATTCAATACTACATTTGATACTGGCAACTTTAAATAGTACCTGCATTAGAACATCCTGATTCCAAGGCGTTTTTGATAATCATTGGAACGTCATATGCGTAAAACATTAGCATAGAATTTTAGTTCTTAATACCTTCTACAGAAAGTGTAAGTTTAATTGGAGATAAGAAAGCCTTTACGATAGAAGTGGTTCGGTTATGAGCACCATCTTTTGTTTTAGAGTTATTTTGTGATTAAATTTTTCGTTGAAAACAGAACCTTATTTGAACAGGACGATAGAACAGGAAAACGAAACATCTGATAAGTTTTGGGCTTTACACATTATGGTCGAAATTGTGTGGTCCTCAAGATGCGAAGGTTTCACAAGGGCTTAGAATTAAGGGACCTTTTGTTGTAGGAACCTAAATAAATACTATACTAATACAAATAATAGCAGTACACGGTGAAAATATGCTCAAATTACAAATCATTTTGGTATTACGTTTGTATGGGAAATTCACCGATAAGAGGCCCCTTAACATCTTCTAATTACAAGGTATCTATTGGTTTGACACGCGTGCCCGTAATCAATTGCTCGAGGCTTTCCTTAAAAGATAGGCTATTATGGCAACATAATTTGAATGCTTGGAATTGATGGGAGCAGAGATCGCGGCTGGTATTCCATTCAGCTTTGAATGGAACCTATTTCATGGCACTATAATCCTACGACAGTGATATACGTTTAGGCAAATCAACTCTTAGAGGGAGTGAGTTCTCTAGCGGCAATGGAATGATAATTTGATATCAGTTTGTGATATACTTATTCATTAATAATGCTGGACAATTACCACAGCATCATCTAGCCCTAAGATAAGCAGAGCTTGTGACAACACAAGCCCAACCCAAGCAGTCATCTAGTACCCATAAGGGTACTAGATGACTGCTATATTTAATGTAATATATTACATATAAAGATATTTTTTATTATAACTAAATATTTAACGACCAGAACACCCTGAACAAATATCTGCAGATCGTTAAAACATTTGTCCCGAGGCGGGAATCGAGCCCGCAACCTTCTACATCACAGGCGGACCTTCGCCCACCGCGCCACAGAGGTCGTCAATACACAGAAGGTATATCTTGATTGTTTTAGTAATGAAAACATAAAAAAAGGTCTATGAATTTTTCGTGTGTCAATGACAAACCAACCTATCATTACCAGCTAGTTATGAACGAAATGTTTCAAAATTGCAAGGATGTATAGAATCTATCATTATGGTCTTATTACGCTGCAGATAATTTAGCCGATTACGCTGAGGTGCCCGGCAGGATGTTAGTTAGCTTCTAAATGGACGACAAATTATTCATAAGATTTTCGAGTCGATAAAGATCTATTGAGGTCGTTCGATGGTTGCAATCGAGGGTCTTTCGATGATGGAGCAGATTGGTGATTACCAGTGCGATTTATTGATACTAGCCCGGCCGGGTCCGCCCGGCTTCGCACGGGTATTTAACAGAATTTCAGAACACTAACACGTTGGGTTTCACAGTTTTCATGCGGATCCCTAACTTTTTTAGCGGCATTGGGCTTTTTGATATTGGCTTTATTTTTTGACAGTTGTCTTGCCTCCTGCGCCAAAGTGACGAATTGAGGAGTTTATGACACAGTTTTCATACGGATGCCTAACATTTTTGAGTTGTTCATAAGGGAAAATTTAGGATTCTAATGGTGAAAGAATTTTTCAAATCGGTACAGTACTTTCGCAGCCTATTCAATTCAAACAAAATCTTTCCTCTTTCTAATATTAGTATATACTAAGTTCTGTTGGCCGCTGCATAAGAAACATTTCATGCCATGATACCATAAAAATCTAAAAGGTATACCTACAAACAAACGGACGGATCAACATTACTTCGTATGAAATTCATCCGTGTAGCCGGAGCCTTAACTGCTCTTCACGCTACTAAAATTCCCATAATAATAATACTCAGCGATAAACTTGCGACCTTCGTTTGTTTACATAAGGTGAAGTCCATTGATGTTCTACAATAAAAAGCTTACAAGAGGCCAAGAGGCCAATGAGTGATAATATAATACAGCTACTTTTATTGGATTTTTATGACAGTCGTTTTATAATGCCACGGTAACTACCAGCTGGACGTCGTAAACTACCAACGAAAACTTTTTCTGTTATTTTTGATGAGATCTGGTTCAAGGATCAGGATTTTGTTCTATAGCAAACTTATGAAAGGGGTCTGGAATTAAAGTATAAGAAACATGGCCCATGGCGTATAAAACGCTGTTAATGTTTTATGTTTTAATCGTTTTTAGGTCGCCATACACTGAAAATGTATTGTTAATTGGAACTACTTTTATTTACTACTTACATATATCAGTCATCTAGTACCCTTGACACAAGCTCTGCTTATCTTGGGGCTAGATGATGTTGTGTGGATTGTCCAGGATTATTTATATTTGCATAGCAGTATTTCGATGTAAATGATTACCGAGAGTGACTCACTTTTAATTCAGATATCAATTAAGGAACACCTATCGAAATCACCAGCCTCGGGTTGATGTGGCTTTGGCTGAAGAGCAGCGTTGGATTCTAGATTGCTAGTCACCCAACTCATGCTGAGCCAGAGCCATTTTGTAAGCGGGGGTACGTAGTTTTTTTTGTTTCTTTATAAGTTTTGTGTAGCCTCAGTGCCGTTTATAAATAAATATATATTCTTAATTATTCTATAACAGCAGAATAAGCGCACTGAATTCTCTTAAAGAAACCCTATGATAGTTATCAAACAAACTGACCGCAAATACCGCCCTCTTGTTAACTCCGGTTTACTGTACATCCTCGGATACACCTGAATATAAAAACTCCTCGACCCTCCACTAAATTCTTATCATAGTAAAACTTTGTACTTCATCTTTGCCAGCTTCCTGGATCCAAAATAAACCTTTTTATCATATTCGCATAGCATTTCGATGTAATATATTCCCGAGAATAACTTGTGTACTTTCAATTCAGATATAGGTACCTACACCAATCGAAATTTTATAATTACGTTACGATTGCCGTGATTGTTCTGGGTCGACCCCTGAATATGCCTGAATGACTTCACTAAAAAGATTTCACTCCATCTTCGCCAGCTTCCTGCATCCAAAACAAACCTTTATAACTGCCAGTGTAATGTGCATTTAACAGACAAGAAAGTCGCTTTAAATTTGAGCCCCAGTGTCCGTCAGGTGAGCAGTGAGACGTCACAGCAGACAGTAACGAACTGTGCACTCCGTTTAAGGAGACCACATTATGTTCCCTTTGACATCATTAAGCTTGTAGCCGGTTCAGCAACTTAGGGTATACGTACGACTGAGACTGTTTAGTTAGGTTGCTGCTGGTACTTATGTAGTTTCGACTAATTAGCTGGCATTCGACCGGTTAAATGTCAGGTAAATGGGACTTCGCGGAGGGTGTTAGCTGCAAAGGGTGCAGTGCAAGACCCTGGTGGAGAATCATCGTTATTATCATTTAACTATATCGATAACTTTGGTTATCTACCGGATTTATTCATTGCGAATCCTACCCTTCAGAGAAACTCCGAGCACAGCTCTTTCCATAGCTCGCTGAGCGACTTAAAACTTTTTTTGGTGGAAAATGAAGTCTCAAAATCTTTGTGCGTAGAATCCGGCTGCAAGTGAAAATACCTTCACCATGACAGGTCCATCTGTACAAGTGTTCTGCTAAAATCCTTTGAGTTTAGCCTATAAAGATAATTGCTTGTATTCTCTAACTTTTGAAAATAATGAAAGCCTTAAAATAATCTCGTAAAGAATGTAGTAAGGTAGACTTTTGCACAGATGTATTGAGGGATCGGATATATACGAAATTGTTGGGACGATATCCAACAATTTCGTACATATATAGCAATTACCGTCGACAGTAGTACTATTTCAGTTGATTACGTTTCCTTTTTTAAATTTCTGATTTCATATTTCAATAACTTTATATCTTAGGCTTACCAAATAAGCCCTTAGACAAGTCAAATTTAATACAGTTCATTGTCATAATATAAGAAATAGGAAGTTATTGATTTTCTCTTCACTTTAAAATCACGAAGAGCTTTAAATTTGCTGACAGTTTGTCACATGAAGTTACACAGTTACTAAATATACAGTCGGTCGTGTGGACCGACCACTGGATGTGTAGCAGGAAAGCAACGAGTTTTGCTTATTGTTTAATGAAGCGAGACATCCGATCTCGTTACTCGTTGTGGACGTGGGCTGTGTGTGAAAATATCTTCTTTACGGCGCTACAATTTATATGGGAAACGGTAAGAAATAATAAAGTGGAATGCAAATTCTGTTGGATGGTGGTATTTGAATCTTGGAGGTTTTTATTTGTGCTAGTATTTACAATTGAAACAATTGAGGTAGCTGCAGCTGCAAGTTCTGGTTTGGTTTTAAATTGTACATTTCAGTGTCCATAGGGAATTTCCCCTTTTGAGTAAATATGTATATAGAGGTAGTTGCAACTATAGCTTATTAGGCTCAGTAGCTTTATTGAGAACAACAATAGTAAATTCTAACTCATTTCTAACGTAAAATTTTTGGCTCTATATGTGCCGGGATTACTCCAAAAAGAATAGTTTTGCCCTGCTATCACCAAAACTAAATGACTAACTGGATCCCAAAGTTCAGCGATCTCTAGAGAGTTTCTCAATGAACTAATTAACCAGGCCGCCTAAGTGGGTAGGTGCTCAATTTACAGATCGGTAGTAACTACCTACTGTTAATTTACTAGAGCAATTAAAACTACTTTAGGGTTGCCTCTTCGGTATCTATAATCTGTTGAGAATAAAGGGTTTCAATTATGCTGACCGAATCGCTTTACTATCACAATGGTATCGTGTAAAAGTGTCAATTAATTATTATGAATATTCACGGGTGTTATCGCCACTTTTGTCGTCAAAATACCGTCGCGCACAAAAGTTTACGAAATAGTTTTATATAAATTTTTTTTTGTAGAATATTGTTGTATGAAATGAGAGGCAGATAATAATGCCTTTGATATACATTACGTCCTTTTTACGCGACTTATATTGTTGTGTGTTGGTCGTCCGAGTATAGATATGCACTGTCAGTTGTGAAGACCGAGGATTGTAAAATATGTTGCTCCCACTTCACCACCGTTTGCTTGGAAAATAAATAGCCCATCGTTTCTGCGTGGTTTTAAAACTTTGCAAATCAAAATTATAACTAACTAGCGGCTGCCCCGTCTTCGCACGGGTATTTTATAAAAAAATCTAAAATGCTTCACTTTTTATAAAAAATTCATAACATTACTATTAGACGATTATTCTATGTGAGTACGCTTTATATGGGTCATATTGTAAAAACAAAAACCCTGTAACTCCAAAAACACCGCTTTTTAAAGGCTGTCAAGTAAGTACTCGTATAATAACCGCGAATATTTTTAGCAACCCTAACGCAAGATAGTCTAGTTAGTAGCGAAATTTTATGGTGGATTGATGAGGGCACGTGTCTGTGATGAAATTACTTGATGAGCAAACAGTAATTATCACCTATATAACAGTAATTACCATCTTGTTATACTTATAAAATACTACTAAATCACAAAAAATACTTTATTATTAACCCGGAGTAAAGTATCCAAACGGTTACCTATAAAACTTTTTTTTAAAACGTCGGGGTAGGTCTCATTTCTGTTTGGATAGTAACTCTGTCATCTTCTAAATCTCGTTTTATACAACGCAGGGGTTACTTATATGTTTTATTATCGTCTATCGAAAGAATTATCATTCTTTCCATTAACATCATAAAAATATGGATTATTTTTTCCATGTTAAAAGCAAGTAATTTTTAGAAAATCTTTTAATGCAGTATTAATTTTCTTTTTAAAAATTAAGTATAGTCTCTTTTCAGCAAAATATCCTATCTGCAATATTTAAGTAACTTTTCCTTCATGCCACACATATTGGGACGCCCTGTAGATATGAAAACTTAGCACTGGACATCTATCTTAACATATAACAAAGCATCTGGCTACAAAGTAAGCAGAGCTTGTGTTATGGACACCACAGACAGATGACCGTTATACTTTATAGAATAGACTAGAAAATAAATTTACTGCACATTTAAATCTAATAGAAACTATGTATACACTGTGTCCTGGAACAAATACCCACAGAGTAAAAATATAAGTTTTCGGCGACGGGAGTCGAACCCGCAATCACTTACGCTGCAGGACCTATGTCAATTACACCACTGAAAACGTCTTAAAAGCCTTATGGAATTAAGTGAAGGAGGAAGAACAGAACAGAAAAACAATTATTTGTAGACATTATAACAACGTGTGACAAACGAAAACTAGTAGAGATGTTGACACAATTTTATCGATACAGGAAAGATATCGATTCTAATTACCAGGACGCTATTCAAATCAACCTGTTGATTATTCAAATTAAAACGGTTCATTGCAATTTTATAAAAGCCGGAATGCTTGTGCAACGAGAAAATAAACTGAGGACAATAAAAATAAAGCCTTTCCTTTTTGCTTCTACTAATGGCTCCTCGATATCATTGCGCTGCACCATTCAATCTTTGTAACTCATCTGCATTACACCTTTCTTGTACATTCCTTATAATCTGTGTTTTGAAAATGTGCCTTACGTAGACTTGTTAAAGGTTAGTATTGAATAGCGTGTAGCTGGAGATGCGCCGTTTGAGTGCAAGGTGTTAACGCGTGCCTAGCTCGTGCCAATTTGTGTACAGCGCCGGACGCTCCGGGCAGCTTTCTTTCCTTCATTGCTAAACTTGTTACTTGGATATCACTGCTGTTTTATAGGGCTTATTGGCTTAGGAATTTTATCGATATCGATACATTGAAATCATCGACAGCCATAACAGCACTACTTCGATACTTGGTACTTCGTGTTGTGTTCTGAATATTCCAAATATTGTTATTCCAATTACGCAGATGCTACAACGACAGTGATTTAACAAGCTGTCCATCTCTGCATCTCTGATACAAATCGCATATGTTTACATGATTCGATTAGAAAGTCAGATCACGGAGACATGCGAGTGTAAGGACGCAGAAACATGCAATTGAAGGCATCTTGATGGTATCCATCTGCTGTAATTAGTTCTAATCTGGTTTTCAATGTGGGGAATTACTTCACTTTCTATTGATAGATTTATGAGGTATCGATAGCCGTGGCATTGCGTTACGTGTAGTCGATAAATCATGGGCATCACTATTGAGAGGCCACGCGAGGGCTGCGCCGGCGGCTGAGTCGCCTACCGTCCGTTGGCTCATTAGAATGATTGATGTTGTGTTTGAATACATAAATATGTGGTTGCCGGCCGTAGTGCGCCGGTCACGAGCCAACATGCGTGTAATCACACACATGCTCTGTCTCTGCGGTCATTATAGCACAGAATGATATGATACGGTCCACATCGGGATATTGAAAGCATGGAGAAAATTGATTTAGCCAGTAAACACAGCTTCCACAATAGTGTTAAAATCGACTGAAGGAATGGCGTTTAGGTTTCTTTTTGTTCCGTAGCAGAGTTCTAAGAATTACCTTGTATTTATATTCATTATATAAAATTATTTATATTATATTTTATTTAGTAATAATTATCATCATTATAACAATAACTGAATCAGTCCAGTATATTTTAATATAAAGTAAAATGTAGTATCTAATTCTGAGTTAGCATACTCTGGCGCAAGTGCGCCTTGCCGACTCTTACGAAATCCATTCTAAGTACGTAAAGTTTCAAAAATGTTCATTCAAACATTGTTTATCTAAGGTAACTACTAAACAGCGTCCTAAAAGTGAATTTGTTTAAATAATTACTGGCTTGATAGTCGTGTGCGATAAGAATAAAATTAAGAGACGTGTGTCTGTTTCGTGACGGGGCGAGCCTCGGAGTAGCTTTCTTCACGGGAGCTCTCTATTTGTGCTGTCAGCTACATCTTGATGTAGATGGTATGCTGTTGTGTAACTGGACTTATATTTCCACTTACAATGTTTTTGTAACTCATTTGTTGGCCTGACCACAAGAGAAACGGGACATGAAGCCAGGGCAAAGAAGAAGATTCGTTACAGGTTGGTGGGGTTTAGAAGTCCAAGAAGTCTAGCTTTGGGGATGCATGAAGGCTAGCAAAAGTGTCTTGCTTTAACACAAGCATCATCTAAGCTTACCATAAGTTGTCCTGGGACGTATAATTTATTTATGGTTTCAATCAAATAAGAATCTTTAATCTAAACAAATCGAACATTAATATAATAAATGTAACTTACGGTCAATAAGAGATTTCATTTTATAAAAGAAACTATCGACAGTCTGAAAAAAATAAAATAAATAAATGATTAAAAACGTACAGTTACTTAATTAGAAAACTGAAGAAATTGACCGTAATTTATACACATATATAATAAGAAATTTCATTTTATTATAAGAAACTAACATAATATCGTCAGTCTAAGAAAATAAAAAAAACAAAATAATTAAATGATTAAAAACGTACAGTTACTTAAAAAGAAAAATTCAAACATTGACGTTAGATAAGTAAGGTGTGTACCATGTTTGCTTTTGTAGGCTTTAGCATTTAATTTTATTCCCTGTGGTGACAAGCATAGTTTTAGTACCATTCCTCAAAGCATTTCATCGTCACATTATGGCAACAGAGCCATCGACAGCGACACTACGATCGCAAGACCTCCAAACATAGACGTTTAACAAGTTCATACATATCCAATTCTGGACATCTTATGTTGTATATATATCACAAATCACGTAGGTACATAAAAGGTTGCTAAAACGACTGACCACGGAGGTGAGGCTTTGTTACCACTGACATCAAAACCCTGTATCATTCAACATCAGATAAATCAATTGCTTCATCTGTTTTCAAATTGCATCTCTCCTTGTTATCTGTAACAGATCTCTGAGCTTCGAAATTGATATAATACATATTTATACACCTAGCATCTAAGTTTCACATAGCATCGAATCAATTCAATAAATTCACCTTTATTACTCTGATATAAATCTAAAGGGCTGGCAAAAACATCGGTCCGTTGCAACATCAAAACTGCAACTCGTCATATGAATAATACATAGATATGATGTATTATGGTGTTGTATATGACGTATTAGTTGTTGGGCTCGGCTGCTGGTCAATATTATCTGGAAAATATAAAAGTGTACTTATTGCTTTTAAGATAAGAGTTGTTGGCACATCGTTTGGTATGTCTTGATTGACGTATTGATCTGAAATATATCATCGATCGCATACTTCAAATATTATATCAAACCTACTAATTATATCTTGTCACGAGAATAAAGATTTCTTCTATTGCTTCAAAGCTTAGGTCTGAAGTTATTTTGCCGAAAATTGTACCGACTCGTGACCATCTCTATAATTAAGACTTATAAAGTAAGCAGTATCATTTGAAGACCGAAAACATTGTAAACATCCTCTCCTCTAACTCAGATTTTTGTTATTATAGTGCGTAAGTGATTTCGGCTTGACTTGAACCTGCTACCTTCCCTCAGTACGGGACGCGCTAACCATCTGCGCCAAGCTTTCAAGTCCCCGACTAGACGAAAAGCTTTGGGACTTTCACAAATTTTTGGGATATTATTTAATCCCCAAATCAGCCTGGGATGTTGTAAAAAGTGATTAAAGGGCTTTACTCGAGGAAGAGCAGCAGTTTTTTTCTGTATATTATTCATTTCTTTCCTTAGAAAAGCCTTTCCTTTGAAAATAGTGATGGCTTTCCTTAGCAAGGCATCACAATTTTCTATGTTGCCATGATAAGGCATGGTAATACTTACATAACTCAAATACTTAATGGTCTAGAGATATAATCGTTGTAAACAGTCCCCAATGTCCATTTTCGTTTCCCAATTAATATTACGCAACGGAATTCAATTTCGACGCATTGTATTCGCGTGCTATCAGTGGCAAATGACTTTCCCATCAGCTCAATAGAATAGAACGATTCTGTGCGGTCGCTCAGATGGCTTCTTTTGTAACCGCAGCACCGTATGAAATCACACTCAACTATTTTGGTTTACTGTGTCAATCTCTACAGGAAATTGAAGTTTGAAATGCGTTGCCCGAAGTCTGAAATGATGTATAGATGAGCATAAAATTGAGTCGTTGTTTTCTTTTTTTATTGTGAACTACCGAAAGGTTAAAAATATAAGACTGGAATTCACTAATTCGCCCCAAACTTCGCTTAGCATGGGGCTAGATGATGTGTGGATTGTCCAGCATGATTATTTATTTACTGTTCTCTCTCTTACTTATACTACATAAATTCTGCTCTAGCTGATCTAACTACGTGAGCACTTCCAGTGCTCCAAATATCGCAATGAAGTTGTACAACGAGAGTAAAACTTTTTTATGTCCATTTTCTGCTATTAATATCAATTTTTATCCAGTATGGATATAAAATTACCATTAGAATTCGATGTCGAATCATCAATGAATTCCCTTGGCAGGGTGTGATCGAGGTAAAGGATGTTATTATTATTTATGAGTAGTTTCGATTCAAGAATGCATCGGCCGGTATGCGGTCCAGATTGCGGTATTATTGCGAACACGAGAATTATTGAGAAGATTTTTTTCGAAGGTTCGTTTATGATTGGATAGGAATTAGAGGAATTTATAGATAGATTCCTGTTCATTTGCAACAATGTTGTGTTAAGGCTTCGGCGACGGGTGAATTTCCCATACAAACTGCCAAAATGATTTGTTATTTGAGCGTATTTTCACCATGATCTGCTATTATTTGTATATAAATAAAAGTTCCTGCCAGAATTGTTTTTCAAAATACTTCATCATCATCATCAGCCTATGTTAGTCCACTGTTGGACATAGGCCTCCCCTAATGAGCGCCATAGCGCCCTGTCTTCGGCTTGTCGCATCCAGCATCTGCCAGCAGTCTTTCGCAGATCGTCATCCCACCTGGCCGGAGGGCGTCCTACACTACGTTTACCGAGTCGCGGTCTCCACTCAAGAACACGTTTACCCCAGCGGTTATCGGTTCTTCGCGATATATGGCCGGCCCACTGCCACTTCAGTTTGCTAATTCTCTGAGCTATGTCGATGACTTTGGTTCTCTGTCGGATGTATTCGTTACGAATTCTATCCTTCAGAGAAACTCCGAGCATAGCTCTTTCCATAGCTCGCTGAGCGACTTTGAACTGGTGGACCAACCCTATCGTGAGTGTCCACGTCTCAGCTCCGTAGGTCATAACTGGTAGGACGCACTGATTAAAAACTTTCGTTTTCAAACATTGCGGTATGGATGACGAGAAGACTCGACGTAGTTTTCCGAACGCTGCCCAGCCTAGCTGGATCCTCCTCTGGGCTTCCTTCTCGAAATTGTTTTTACCCAACTGCAAAATCTGCCCGAGGTAAGTGTACTCAGAAACAATTTCGAGGAGGTGGCCATGTACGATCACCGGTCTTGGATCAATGTGGCCATTGATCATGATTTTGGTTTTATCCAAATTCATGCCAAGACCGATACATCGGGAGGCTGAAGCTAGACTGTCCAGCATGCGGTTCAGCTCCTCTAGCGACTCCGCCATTAGGACTATGTCATCAGCGAATCGCAGGTGTGAGATGTAGTCGCCGTTTATGTTGATGCCCTTGTCTTTCCAGTCCAGCGTCTTAAACATATCTTCCAACGCGCTCGTGAACAGTTTCGGGGATATGACATCCCCCTGCCTCACTCCTCTGCGCAGTTGGATTGGTTTAGTCTGCTGGTCCTGTACTCGGACACTCATAGTGGCGGCTTCGTAAAGACATCTCAGCACCTCGATATAACGATAGTCTACTTGGCATCGCTGTAAGGATTGTAGAACAGCCCAGGTTTCAACGGAGTCAAAGGCCTTCTCATAGTCCACAAAAGCCAGACACAGGGGCTGATTATACTCTTCGGACTTCTGTATAATCTGCCTCACTGTGTGAATGTGGTCTATGGTACCATATCCTCCGCGAAACCCAGCCTGCTCCGGCGGCTGAAACTCGTCGAGTCTCCTGGCGAGACGGTTCGATATAACTCGTGAGAAAAGCTTATAGACGTGACTTAGGAGCGAGATGGGTCTATAGTTTTTAAGGAGGGTTTTATCTCCCTTCTTAAAAAAAAGAGCACCACCAAACTCCCACTCCACGCCTTTGGAGTTCTCCCACTGTGAAGGACGGTGTTGAAGAGGCTCTGTAGCTCCTGTATTACAGGGTATCCTCCAGCTTTCAAAAGCTCTGATGTAATTCCGTCCTCACCGGGGGCTTTTCCATTTTTAAGCTGCCTCAGAGCTAACACGATCTCGTCTTGACTGATGTCTGGCAGTTCGTCGGTATAGTGGCGTATCAAGGTGGCTCTAGAATCGTGACCGTCTCGTTGGGAACGGGGAGCATGAGCAGCGTATAAACGGCCATAAAAGTCCTCTATCTCGGCCGATATCTCCGGCTTCGACAATACGGTCCTTCCGTCGTGCGTTGTAAGCTTCGTCAGGTGGCTCCTGCCAAGCTGCTGAGTGAATACTTTGGACCCTCGGTTTCGCTCTATCGCCTCTTCAATGAGGCGTGTATTGGAGCTCCGAAGGTCGCGCCGTACCATCTTCGCAATTCGCTTGTTCAGGTCTGACCTTTCCGACGAAGTCGCTTGGGTGGTTTCCCGTCTTTTTGTCATCAGCCCAAGAGTCTCATCCGAGAGTTTGGACTTCTTACCAGTACGCTGCTTTTTGCAAAACTTGATGCCCTCGTCCCTCAAAGTTTCGACCAGATTGTGTAGGGTCTCGTCAGCGTCATCAGTGGGTTCCAAGGCAGCGAATCTATCCCCGAGAAGCTGCTGAAACTTCTCGGTGCCCGCCATGATTCTGATTGGGTTCGGTCGGAGCGTGGACTTCATCAGACGGTTCCTTTCAAGCTTCAGATTGATATTCAGAGAGCCTCGAAGGAGTCGGTGATCAGATCCGGTATTGACCCTGTTGATCACTGAGACATCTCTGAATATATGCTTGCTATCCGTCATGATGAAGTCGATCTCATTTTTTGTCACAGAATCGGGACTCCGCCATGTCCACTTCCTTTGGGGCTGTTTCTTAAAGAAAGAGTTCATTAAGAACAGCCCCTCTTTCTCAAGGAAGTTGACAAGCATTTGTCCCCTGTGATTTCGAACACCAAAACCATGCGGGCCTATCCGGGATTCGTTGCCAGTCTGGGTTCCCACCTTGCCGTTAAAGTCCCCCATAACAACGTTGAAGTGAGCCTTGGTGGTGTGATGTAAGGCTTTGGATATGTCTTCGTACATATCCTCCACTTCATCATCCGAGTGTGCCGAGGTCGGTGCGTAGACCTGAATGACCTTCAAGCTGTAGCGCTTAGACAGCCGAAGGATCAGGTACGCTACCCTGGTCGACACACTGGAGATTTCTTCGACGTTGTTAGAGAGGGCCTTATTGACGAGGAAACCTACGCCACCCTGGGATGTTTTATCACCCTCGCGAAAGTAGAGAAGATGGCCCGAGTCTAGGGTTACGGTGTCCTCCCCCTCTCTACGGACTTCACATAACCCTAGAACATGCCATTTAATGTTCTCTAACTCCACTTCCAACTGCGCTAGATGGTGATCAAGCCTCAGAGTGCGTCCGTTAAACGTTGCCAGGGTCAGTTTGTGTGGTGGATGGTAGCCTAATGTAGCCCGGAGATTCCTAGCACCCCCTGCCCCGCCGTTACCGTGGCCGCTACCATGGCCAGGAATAGCGAGGCGGCCGGGAACTGGGGGCCATTTTGTGGCGGTTCTTATCATTGGGGGGGTATTGCCCATAATCCCCACGCTGGGCATGCGGGTTGGGGATCGCAGTTCAGTGGAGTAGTTCTGCAGAGGGCGCTGCTGCCCGCCCCCCGGTGTGTTTCCCTTAGTCGCCTCTTACGACACCCACTGGAAGAGTTGGGGTGGTGAAATTCTATGCCGGCACCACACGGCTAAAATTAAAAAACTTAATATATTAATATTTCTGAGATAAAATTAAACCTAAATAGGCATTTTTACATAAAAAAGACATGTTTTCTTGGTATTTTTTGTTTGTGTAGAAAAGTATTTTCAAAAAAGCACAATGTTGAATCTATTCTAAAATTTACAAATCATTTTCGTACTGCGTTTGTATGGAAAATTCTATCTATAGAAAATACTTTATACTCGTACCACCTACATAAAGAAAGAGAACATTACAAACAGACATACTAAAGTAGAGGAATTATAAAGAGCGGCCTTATCACTATGAGATCTGTTACTGGGTTTGTAAGATATGATGAAAT
This sequence comes from Eupithecia pulchellata, assembly GCA_963931895.1. NCBI lineage: Eukaryota > Metazoa > Arthropoda > Insecta > Lepidoptera > Geometridae > Eupithecia > Eupithecia pulchellata. The sequence goes on from OZ007540.1 coordinate 6,709,986, forward strand.
ATGCGTAGTCTGCCAATTTTGTGTAACCTCTGGAAAGATAAACCCTAAATTCCATAGATCTCTGGTATTTCGTAGCGTTATCAGAATGATTAATAGCTTACTCTTGTACTAACTTGCTGAATCAACAATCCACTTAATACAGACGTCTTCGTACTTTCGAAACAGCCATTAGTCGTCTGATGACGCCAATCAGTGAAACCGGACACGCAGTTGACCAAATGAAAAACTGTATCACCGTAGAAAATAGCGGGATGGCATAGAGAGTGAAACCTAGCCGGGGGCAACTGGACCAGCTTATTTACGAAGCGCTCTACCGCATGTTGGGCTTTCTAGATGAGCAATGGGTTGTAAGGGTCTGAGATGTATGGTGGCTATTTATGTTTATATCCGCTTTCAATATGTCTATTATTGTGATACGTGCGCGGCGCCGGCGGCGGTGCAAGGGTGTTATTCAAACACAGAGCTTGGGTTAAGGTAATTTTGTTTACATTGAAATGTCACATTTTCTATAATATCAGCTTTTGAACACGGTATCCATCTCGGAAATAAATCTAGATTGATTATTGTTCGCCAATGACAAAAATACAAAGGCATTACTGATACAAAAGACTTCAACGCGTTTCTTTTGTATTTTGCTTTTGAATTGGGTGTTTCAGGATAGTTTTAACGTTTTTATGGAGTTAAATTGGATTTTCAGAATAGATAAAAGTAACTACGTGAGAATTGTACTATTTTATATATAGGTACCACTTATATATATATATAGGCCGTGTGGTGCCGGCATACAATTTCACCACCCCAACTCTTCCCGTGGGTGTCGTAAGAGGCGACTAAGGGAAACACACCGGGGGGCGGGCAGCAGCGCCTTCTGCAGAACGACTACACCGAACTGCGATCCCCAACCCGCATGCCCAGCGTGGGGATTATGGGCAATAACCCCCAAATAATGATGCCATCTATGGCGCTCATTAGGGGAGGCCTATGTCCAGCAGTGGACTATTTTAGGCTGGTGATGATGATGATGATGATGATGATATATATGTATATATCATGAAGTATGTACCTACTAGTAACTTCATGACAACTTCATGAAGTTACCAGTATAATCTATCTTCAATCCCCAGAGGTTTCGTTTTAAATAAATAGTTTATAGTGTTCTATTTTATAAAAGCAAATGAAAATAATTATGAATTATTAGCTATCGTATAACTTCCTAGCAGAGACCTAGATCTGTACCTAGGTAGAGGTTAATACATAAAGTCGTTTATGTCGTAAATATATAGGGAAGTTTATGTCATAATTGCGCTTATCACGCCTATTAAATGCAAAACTATAAATGGGTTGTGAAAATAATAGATTAAATCTATGGGATTATAGACGTACGAGGTCTAATTTATATTGGTAATCGAAAAGGAAATACAAAAATAATTATAATAATAAATAATGCTGGACAATCCACACAGCACCATCTAGCCCCAAGCTAAGCAGAGCTTGTGTTATGGGTACTAGATAAATAAATAAATAAATAAATAATGCTGGACAATCCACACAGCATCATCTAGCCCCAAGCTAAGCAGAGCTTGTGTTATGGGTACTAGATGACTGATAATATACATAATACAATATTATTAAATAGATAGATATTTTTTAAAAATGATTTATTAGTTTGAAATAGAATAAATTATTAAATGATAACGTCCTAACTGTGAAACAACGATGGTTTCATAGTAATTAAAAAATCACGTAAGACGTTACTAATTCTTAATTTCTTGATATGGATCAAATGAGCTACCTCTAGATTATTTGCAATAGTTTGCAGTTAGCTCAGTTGTTTCAATTTTAAATACTAGTTCTAATTGGTTCCTAATATTTGATTGTAATATCCTAATCTATGATAATTCATAGATTTATTAATCATTTTTATTAAGATAAACGTTTAAAAAAATATTTAATGCGTTGCGTTAACGTATAATACTTTAGTAGGTAACAAATCTATACTGAGATTTTAAAGATATTTTTGTGATTTTTTTTTTGGCAAAAATATCAATCTAGTCTCTCAATAACCCTTTAAGAGTTTCTTCGAAGGGCTGAACAATTTAATATTTTGAAATCTTTAACCTTATTTAAAAACCATGTTGAGCAGTTTTTGGCATTCCACAACACAAAAAAGATAAATCATGATAAAACCGAAGCACTTGCTCTACTTTACACACACTTGGAATAATTTCAACCGAAACACTTTAAATATACTCCGACAGAATAAATCGTGCATCGTCCTTAATTAGCCAAAAAGCTTGAAAAAAGTAGGTGGTTGCGAAAAAAAAGTGACCGCAAAATGACGGCCAATATTATACCAGAGGTTACCAGCATCAAAATAAAGGGCGGAATAAAAAATACTCCAAAAAAGTCCGGATGCAACATTTGTAATTATTGAAAATTGACACTGCATAACAGGTCCAACGCTGAACTGCAATCTTCAACCCGTATACGGGGTATATCTTTTAGTTGCCTCTTACAAAATCCTCGGGTAGAGCTGGGTGGCGCTAAATCCAAGCCTGCATCACACTTATAAATCAATGTCATATAAATCAACCAGCACGTAGCATACAAAAATCTCACAAGATCTCATAGAGTCTACTGGTGATTGGAATGCTGGCTTTAGTTTCAGTTAACGAATTAGCATCGTCATCCAACGTGGCATTGCCAGTATTCTAGGCCCTCTGCCTTATGGTACATTGCTCGCCCAATAGGGCAGTATACGCTATGACATTATATTACACTATAGCCATTTTTATGACATTTACCAATTCTATCTATTAAATTATTAGACAGCTCATTAAAGAGGATAATATGAACTGAACAATGGTAAATCAGACACATATTGCCAAAGAAGTCAATTCAATTATTAGATTTTATTTGACAGCTTAGTATTTTAGAAAATTCATAATAATAGATATAAGTGTATCTACTATTTGTAACTGTTTTATTTTGTAAAAAACAGTAATTTTCTTTGTTAATAATTTTCAAGAGTTATTAAAGAATTTTCATGCAGCTATAAGACGGCCACCGCTTTTTTGTTTAAATCTAAAGTAAGCGATGCGATGTCGGCGCGATTCGGAGCATCCTCTTCCGAAAAACAGCTCATTAAAGAGGAATCTGCTCTTGTTCGGGGGCCAGTTTTTGGTAAACCGTTATTACTCATCTTTGAAAAAACACTCACGTATTTTTTTACCCCTGTGACAGTTTAAAAACGGACAAAATTGTTGTTATTTTTTAATAAGAATCTTATATTCACAACATATGAGCTTCTTATTAAAAAATATAGGAATATTCAACTATGATTCTGGCTTCTAAATTCAATCTAATCAATTTTATTTGCACAAAACTTAATAATATTTCCGTTATGTAAATATTTTTAAATTCTATTTCATGTTTTGTTTATAGAAAGTCGAATTCAGTTTTGAAGTGTCCTTCCAAAACATATGTAGTTTTCACTAAGTACATGCCTTGGAAGGGCATGTACTATTGTTATTTATATTACGTGACCGCAATCTAGCTACATCTGCGTTTAACAACCCTTATGGACGGAATAAAGTTGTTTAAATGAAAGTATTCTTACAGAAATATATAGATTATAATAATAATAACAGCAGATCAATCGTCTCCAATTCATATCTCAACGATCTCGAATACTCAGACCGGTTAATATCAGCATGAACCAAGACTGTATGTACCGTATAATTTAGTAATACTGGACGATATTATGCACTATAGTGACGCGCGGCTACCGTGCAATTATCGATGCTCGCTTATTATCGATATATCGGTCCACTTATCGATATTCTGTCCCAATTTATCGTAGGGTTACTCGATTTGTTGTAACTGCTTTTTGGTGCATGACAGCTTGACTGTTTGACTTCGGCTAAGATAATTCGAAGCTGGTTCACTACTTATCAACTTATATAAGGTTAATTTTCTGTGTCATGTTTGTATTTTATAAATAATATTCTGCGAAGTTTCTTCTTAAATCTTCTTAACGTTTGTAACAGGGAATTCAAGAAACTGACACTGAAAATGTAGTACTTCGTGTGAGTTGAGGGATTTTGAAAACAATGTCATTTTAGTTCTGAAGGTCCTGTTACGGGAATTTTAAATGTCCTATCAATAACCACTTTAAAGTATAAAATTATGTTGTTGTCTGTCTGTTGTCTGTCTGTCCCCGTGTCCTTATGTATGCTTAAATCGTTCAAATTTGATTGTTTGTTTGAATTGAATATTTAAATCTCCTGGCCCGATTTGAAAAATTCTTTCACCATTAGAATCCTACATTATCACTGATAAACATGGGCTATAGAATCTTATAAAATATTTTAGAAATCCGTATGAAAACTTAAATAATGGAAGCAAACGTGTGTTAAAACTTATATTTTTGAATTTTTGTTAAATACTCGTGGTAATAGGCAGACCGCTGGTTGACAATACAATTGGAGACGAAATTTTAAATGAAGTGAATAAACCAGCTACTAATTTAAGGTCTGTGGTCCCGTTAATGGAATTTGTTCAAGTTTATTCAGATAATGGCGGCGGTGGTCGGGGCCGAACCTAATTTGTTTATTAAAATTTATGCAGCTCAAATTCTTTTAATAAGCCACGAAGATCGTGTTATCATATAACTCGAACTTGTTATGTTGTTTTTAAAACACCGTTGTAAGTTATTTGTTTTATACCTATTTGGTTAATTCCATTATGAAACACGTGCTTCCTGTTGTTGAATGCTTTTGATTAGACCTCCATGCTCTTTGTAAAATTTAATTTACAGTGCCGGAAAGATTTATTTTTATGTATCAATGAATAGGCATAATACTAGAATGTTTCTAACTGCCTTAAGGGTGTATACTACCTCAAACTGCTAATTTTCAACTCCGCCGGATGTCCATATCGTCTAAACTACTGAATATTTAACTTTGAAATTGATATATGGTAAAGTTCAGGACTTAATCTATCGATCATATGTTTTGAAAACACGATTCCATAAAATTTTCTCGATAGAAAAAAATCGCAAAGTTACCTCTAAATTTTTACTAAAACCTAAATTTCTCAATAAATATAGAAGTTCAGATCTTGACAATAAGCGTGGTAATAGAATTAAGTATAATAAAAATGTTATATGTTTCGGTTTTTTTCAAACAATGTCCTAATTAATAGATAATAAGCTAAAACTAGATTTTTGGTGATTTTTGGACTTGCGCTGCAATGCCCTGTCCCGCTCTTATGAACGCAAAATCATATGTCTAGCCTTTTCGCACAGAGTTGAGGTTGTATGCGCCCTTAAAGTGTATCTTCAAGGGGGTAACCTGGCATTATGGGGAAAAATGGAAACTATTAAATTCTAGTTTTCCCCTAAAGTGGGATCTTATGGGGAAAACTAGAATAAGCCGACTATTTCAGTAGTGGTTTATGACTTATGCCGGCGACACGGATGAATTCCAAATACATACATAATTGGGAAATTCATTAATTACGGCATAAGCCCGTAAGCCGTATGTGCCGTATTTGCTTAAATGAAATACCAAAATACTTTGTAATTTGAACATATCAAAGAAGACACGTTTTCTTAATATTTGTATAGGTAGGTAAGTATTTTAAAAAAAGCTTGTAGCAGGAACCTAGTTAAATACTATTCTAATACAAATAATAGCAGATCATGGTGACAATATGCTCAAATTACAAATAATTTTGGTATTACGCTTGTATGGGAAACTCATCCGTCGCCGGAGCCTTAAAACGGGTTATTCCCGCTCGTCCCCACGTTTCGTCACCAGAGGGGACGAACGGGAAGTAAGTACGCTAAGGTGTTGATATTATTGTTATTCTTTGTGGTAATCCATACAAAAAGACAGATTACAATCCAAAATCCAAAAAAAAAGCTTTATATAACGTTGGTACACAGATAGTTTATGACTTTTAATAAGGCTACTATTTATCCCGAAAATCCCACGGGATCGGGAGTTACGTGGGTACCGCGGGCAACCAGCAGTTTTATTTATAATTTTGATGGTAAATCGCTTGTGTTTTCAGATAGGAACATATGGTCTAACACGAATAGTCCGTAAATATTTAGTAGCACATAAACCAGCTATAAAGGTTTCAATTAGCTTCAAAAGTGTTTGTATAAAATCTTTATACTTTGAACTTGCTCAGTAAAATGCCCTGCCGTATAAAGGAGCAAGCCCAAATCGGAGACGTCATTAAAGTTCCGTGTTGCTACTAGAACAGGAGCCCATTATGTTAAATAATACCTTACTTCAACCTTACTTGAGTCCATCAAACGGCAAAAACCGTGTAAGGATTGACGTCGGAGGCGAGTGAAACCACTGAAATCTAGATGATGGCTCTCTGTTTATTAGGATTTTTATTACTCTTATACCACTGTTAGTACTTAATACTAGATTACATACTAGTTACTACATCTCAACCGGCTGGTCTTGCCTATTTGAGTCGTTTCGGAACTAAAGATCCTCGGGGTCCTGGGGCACACGAAATTTATAAAGACCTCACAAAGCTGCTCATGGAGTCTACGGGTTTCTGTTTTTCTTTCTGTAGGCCAAGCACGGGGATTGTTCTCTAGGGTAGAATAGACAATAATCGCATCGCATCGCCATAAATTGCGTACATTATTGAAGTTGAAGAAATAAATTTCATATAATTTACGCATTCGATGACATAGTGACGTAATTTTTATCTATTCTACTTTAGACAAGAAAGCCCGTGCTTGCCCGACTGAACGTAAAACTTTATAATTATTGATTTATCTTTTCCACCACTAGCTTCTGTTCTACAACAGCACATAACCGATCATTACCAAGTCTATATCTAGCCCTAGATAAGCGAGTTTGCAGTTTATTAGGTTTAACTCTATAATTAATTTATCGGGTTCTCATCAAAATATCTCTCCGGCATGAGGTCCTTACCGAACCTGGGTCGGACCTTATCGGGCAACGATATAATATGCGAGAAAGAAAATGCACTCATTAGCTGAGGTTCGAGGATATTCAAAACAGTTTGGTTTTTAAGGTATGAGGAATTTATTTTGATATAGATCGCTCTTTATAATGCTATTCAAGATCTTTAAGAATTTATATGAAGCGAAGTATAAATAATGAAGTGAAGATATATAAATAGATAAAGGTGTAAAATCTACACCATTTAGCCATAAAGCTGGACAATCTACAAAGCGTCATCTAGCCCCAAGACTTGCCAAGGCTTGGGGCCCAAGTTAAGCAGATCTTGTGTTATGGGTACTAGATGACTGATATAATATAACCTATACAAAACATTACATAGATATATGATAGATTTTATACATAGAAAATATATAAATTTAATAATTTCTACATAAATATATATTTTATACATAGAAAATACCCAGAACACCCGGAAAAAGATCCAGATCTTACAAACATTTGTCCTAAGGAGGAAATCGAACCTCCAAACCGCAGGGCTGAACTACGTCCAAACCCATGCAAATTACACTAGTCTATAAAAATAAGTGTCCGACTTTTTTTTTTCTAATCCAAGCAAGTAAATATAACAATAACACATAAAAATTATCCAACACTTCGAAGTCGGGTAAACAGACTCGTAGTGTCGCAGATATTACTCCCTGAATTATATTTTTTTATGAACGTGTCAAATTGTACAAGCTTTCTACAGTAGGTGTTATTCCACACATGTCATTGGTAAAATGTCCGTTGCGTCATGTTTTTGTTGAACCAGACAAGTGGGTGCTGGTTTCATCACCGACCTTGCTCTCTGTTAATTAGCCACCTCGCCGCTCTGGTGATGGATCGGTCACCTGCTACCTACGTTGACGCATGGAGAATGGATGTGGTAACTGTACGAACACCAAATAATAAATAAACCTGGCCAATACATACAGCATCATCTAGCCCGAAGATAAACAGAGCTTGTGTTATGGGTTTTAGATAACTGATACTTAATACAATATATTACATAGATTTTTTTGTATCATAGTTAGCATACATTATATATCTGCAGATGGTACAAACAATGGTCTCGAGGCGGGAATCGAACCTTCGCACGTTCACACTACCACACAGTTTGTAAATCTTCGTAATAATGACGTTGCATGATAAATATTTTTTTCGTAAAACATTTTTTTTATTTTAAGCGTATCTAATGCAATGCAAATTATATGGCTTGCAACTACATCCTTGTTCAAGTATTTTGTTACGGAGTTAGTTCTTAAAAATTATATTTATGTGACCACAAACAAGTTTCGTTCACAAATTCTTTATTTTAATTAAAAAAACAATTATGTAACATTTATTTTACTCAAAAATACCTTTTATATAAAAATCTAGCGGTCCGCCCCGGCTTTGCACGAGTATTTAACAAAAATTTAATTTTTCATACGGAACCCTATTTTTTTTTAAATACTATGTAAAGCCTATGTTCATTACGGAAAATTTGGGATTCTAATAGTGAAAGGATTTTTCAAATCGGTCCAGTACTTTCGGAGCCTATTCAATTCAAACAAACAATCAAATCTTTCCTCTTTATAATATTAGTATAGATACTCATATTATAAAGGTTTGATTGTTTGTTTAAATTGAGTAGACTCCTAAACTACAGAACATTATTTCACCATTGCAAGCCTACATTATCACTGATGAACACAGGCTTTAGAATATTTTTAAAGTCCGTATAAAAACTTCAAAAATATAACCCAACATGTAATTTTTTTTTAAACCCGTGTGATGCCGGGGCTGCCTATTTCCTACCACACGTAGTTTCGGCGACGTGTCACGTCATATTTTCTGTGACCGAAATCAATGTTTTTATCTAGCTAGGTACAAAAAACACTACGATTGTGTAACTTCGATATAACATAAGCTATGTTAATTTTACAATTGTGAAATTCTAAGTTTCTAATCAACTAAAGTTACATTGATTTTAGATTTACCGCAAATAGAGCTCACGCCGTAAGAAATATTGTGTTGTCTTATACAAAGCGAATATAAATTAAAGTTTATGATAATAGAATAGGCTAGGAAGGTAGGGCGTTATCAGGGCATGCTAGCGCTAGATTTTGTAATGCTGGGACTTATCAATACGATCTTAAAACATGCAGTGGCATGCTTGTTTTGAAACGACAGCTTTGAGATTCGGAGCACCAGTTAGATAGCCTGGTAATCACCACGAAAATATTGTTAGCTTACCTACCTACCACTACTTTTTACCACTTGAGCTACAATTGGCAGCATTATCATCAGCATCAATACGATGCTGATGCTTGAGCTACTCCAGATGATTTGCAACAGTAAAAAAACTATTACAACAAAATAAGAAAAAATAAAACGCAGCAGTATTTTAAATAAAACCTCTAAGGTAAATGAAGACTGTTGCTGTCTGCTGTTGCCTAAAGGTTCTGGAGTAGCTCAATCATCAGCATCAATATTGATGCTGCGCCAGATCCAACCTACCAATAGATATAATAAAAATCAGAAGTGACAAACGATATCTTTTTTCTTATTTCATTGTGTCATTTTTGATAGCTGTAAATTATAATTAAAATCAACAATTTTATCGCCATCAAATCAGCCAAACAAAAAGAACACAATTTAGCCGATACAAAATCAAGCCTTTATTTGTCTCGCTACCGAGAGATCTTATCAAACAAGGCCTAAGCAGCAATCCAACTGACCTTTGGTCATCAATAAAATGAATTGGGTTACACCGTACCCGCCCAAACCGAAATAATTACCACAGTTAATGAAAGACTTTATCAGATCAAAGAATCTTGTTATTGACGGTAGATTGTAACCATAGAATTAGAAAGGCGGTTGAAGGACAGGTATTGTGATGTTTTAGCAACAAAAGTCGAGGCAAGCTGCTAGTAGCGGAGTGGTAGATGCGGAAAGTGGATAGGTCGGTTAATAGTGTATATCTATTGTGAATACTAAAGTTGGACAAGAACGGTATCACTTGGGGGTTGGTGCAAGTTATAAGTGACATGAGAATTAACGTTTTTCATGTTTTATATATTATGTTTATAAAATTTTAAGTAAAGTACAAATAAACATTAAGTATTTTGTTATTTAATTATAATCCACCCCATAAATAACGTTTGTTTGGATTGATTCATGACATCAAGCTCCAATACTACTATCGATTTGAAGAATTCTTTCACCATTAGAATTCTACACTATACCTGATGAACAGGTTATAGAATATTTTTCAAAAAGTTAGAATTCCGTATGAAAACTTCAAAAATGTAGCCCAACGTGTTGAAAATTTGTGAAGTTGCCGTGATTTTTTTTTTTGTTATCATAGTGCGTAAGCCCTCTTACTCGGGGTAATCTCGGGGTACTTTCGTGGTGTAGTGGTCAGCACAGTCTCGTACTGAGGGCCGCGGGTTCAAGTCCCGCCGAAAATGAAGATTTTTGGGTTATTTTTTAATTATCCGTTTTAATCTTAAATGACTTAAATTGTAATTGTTTTAATCTTAAATTACTTAACAGTTCCTTAATTATATAAAATCGCTTTTCGCCTAGACGTGGTCTATTTGCGGCATAGCAGGGTGGGGCAGGTTGGCTTGCACAACGATGGGCCTCTGCGCTCGTTACCGCACGCGTGCGCCACTGTTGCAAACAATATTTATTGCTTATTGAAAAACGACCGATAGCCGACCAGCCACTGCTCAGCGCTTTTTGCGATATGCAATTGAAGCGATAATTGGCTCCTATTGCTCGATAAAAACTAGTGATTTTTTAACGTTCTTTTGTGATAGGCAAATTGTGTAGCCTATTACATAGGCAGTAGTTTTTGGTACGAGTTATAATGGCTGCAGTCTGTCAGGGTTTTACATAATTCAGTTTTATACAGCCTTTTCAATGTAGAACTGCAATAACCAGAAAAAAATATTATACCTTCTGAAGGATACAACCTCTTGGATTAAATAAACTTCATGGAGTAATAATAAGAAATAATAAATGATCCAGATCATTTATTTATTTTATTTTGCTCATATAAATAAATGAATGAAATTCTTCGATACGCATACGCGTTCCTAATGATTTACCATTTCTGGTAACTAGTTATATTATAATTCGTATCATTTATTATTCCATTTATTTCAGTCCCATTCGAGGATGTAATCTAATTCAGTGCTATTAAATTCTACAGCATGCAATTAATATACCGCCTTAAGTCCAATGGATATAACAGTGCCAACATGGCCGTCCGATAGTTCTGGGCGGTTTGCTTGTCGCAAATTAATGGCAATAAAGCATAATCATATCGAAACGGTCTTCCTTATTTAGACAGAAAGCAGGTGCTGCCTATCTTGCAAGTACCCTGCTTTTGTAAACACAAATACACTAAACAGTAAAGGTTGTTCCTATCATGTTATACCTAACCTCTTTACTTATCTACCGGTAACTTCTTCAACCTACAGAGCTTCATCCGACATTATAAACATTCTTCAAAAAAAGGGGTACAATTCTATAGGGACGTAGTTATACTCTTTTAATAATCAGTTCAAATATCAGAGGAGTTGGGCCTTATGGCACCAGTATTACAGAATCTCCATTATGACAATGAAGATGCTATCTTCACATACTTGCCTTTTATTATGAGCCGGTATTCGGTGTGAATGCGTCGTTTCGTGAGCTGCCCGCAGCCCGCGGCTGCGTTCGATTATAAGAGGCTGAACGATTTAAACCTTAGTACTTGTTAATGATGCCTAGAAGTTCTGATGTGATTTGAGCTCGAAGATTGTGCTGCGGTACAATGGAAAGGCACGGATGTTGATCCATGGCAGTGATTTACCTTCTAGCGAATTCCATATCTACCTTATACAGCAGAAGCATTAAATAAGTTTTTATTTTTAGCATTGTCTCTCTAGATATTTAATTTCGGACAAGGTTTATTACTGCCCTGCTGTTATAACTTCGGGAGGATTAGCCATCCGAGGAATCCCGAACACTGCGTCGATAATCTGCATACTTCGGTGGCTGTTAGTTCTTACCTACAAAACTCTTAAAGATTAAGTATGCTTGTTTAAAGAATATTTATCGGGTATTTATCGCGTACCTTTTGTTTTTTATTTTCCCCTACGTTTCCCGTACGTCAGTCGCCCCGTGACCACGATCGCTGCAATGCGATGGAAACGTAGGGGAAAATAAAAAACAAAAGGTACGCGATAAATACCCGATAAATATTCTTTAAATATGTCAACAAATCGTGAAAGTTTAATAAGTATGCTTGTTTTGGATACAGTAGGAGCCATATTCGCAAGTAGATACACTTCGGAAACACGGATCAATTTCCGACATACTCGTACATACAAACGTAATAGCAATATGATTTGTAATTTTGAGCATATTTTCACCTCTGCTATTATTTGCATTAAAATTGTATATATCTAGGTTCATACCACAATTTTTTTCTAAATACTAAATACTGAAAAGAAATCAAAATAAATCGAATTAAAAAAAACACGTTTTTTATTGTTTGTGTGGATATTGTAAGTATTTTAAAAAAAGCTTGTGATAGAAACCTAAAGTAATCTTATTCTAATAAAAATAATCACAGATTATGGTGAAAATATGCAGATATCATCTTCGGGTATATCATATTGTGCAACCAAGAACGATAAACGTTATGTGTGCCCTCGCCTTTAAAATTAACTCTCTTAAAGGCCCTCTGTGCTATTACGAGTAGCTACTGCCCCACCCATGCCTCCCAAAGGACCTGTGTCGGTATTGTCTAAGGTTCAACTTCTGTCTAAGATTCAACTGGTCTTCGGTTTCAGCTATTTACACAATACGAAAGCGACAATCGAAGTCCAGGCTAGGTTTGAAATGCTAAACTGAAGCCGATTACAATTACCAGTTGAGTTAGACTATAGAGCCACTGGTCACATGATCCAAGATCATGGAAATAATAATAATAACTGACCACCACGGTCTTATAAATCACATAACCATTCTCTAGAACCCTCTAGTAACCCTAAAACTTGGTAGATATTGATAAAATAAAATTCACATGAAGTTTATTATTATATATTTTATTTTGACAAGGTAATCGGTGACCTTTGAACAACTTAACGGTATCAAAAATATAAAAGACAGGACATAACCTAGATTGTGTCTTCCAAGCCTTGCCAACTTGATTTTGGTAAAAAAGTTACAAATGGCTGTGAGGATTAAATTTAATAATGATCTGAAAACTAATTTTGTATAGCTATAGCATATACCAGGTAACATGTTTAGTTTAGTGGCAGAATAAAGACTTTTTACTCTAAAATTACTATAAGACATTTTGTACATTTATTTGATATATAACTATTTACGGTATAAACGACAGAAATACCTGTAAAAGTTTATATCAATTTAATGTACGTAGGTAAAGTAGTAATGTGACTTTTACAACAGCTTTGCTTACTTCCAGATGGTAATTTGGCACCATTCAGTAAACGGGCCAACTCATAAGTACGTCTTTTCTCATTTTATAACAATCAATAGTAAAGTTTCTCAACTTTCAGTATACATCCATTATCATCGGTATATAATATCTATTTATACTTACAGGAACGTTTAGATTAGTTCATTGAGAGATGTGACAAATAAATCCAATATAGCCAGCAATAAATTAAATCACAGACTTAACATTTCTCTTAAAATACAATTTGGAAGAATGTTTTACAATCTCTTGCCTGTTTACAACTAAAATCTCATTAAAAAGAAAATAATCTAATTTGCGTAATATTTTGAAACTTAACAAAAGGCAATGTTTGTGGAGCTTTGCCCAAAACCATAATAATTTACGCAACATTGTAAATAATATGAAATAAAATTTTCACGTAGGAAATATATATTTTTAAACAACTTTCATAAAGGAAAATATTTATATTAATCTTCAATAAGCAACAAGTTATTATATTTTTATATTGGTAACCGGCGTTTCCTCTCAGACTAATAATACTAATTACACTATAATCAAATAGAGCAAAATTTACAAAATAATATAATCTAAATACATCCATACAATATTATAATCTTTAAGTTATTCTAAGAAGCGAACACACGGAACTCTTAAATTAATTGTCGAGCTATGACAAGCATTCATAATCTGTACCTTACTTAGCTATTGTATCGGTAGTGAAAATTCGGTACATTCTTTAACACAATTTTCATTATTTACATTAAGTACACAAACTTGCAATATCACTTTATTTATTTAACAAAATAGCTGCATCTAATAGCCGACTTAGTGGCAACTACAGTAATTTGTTTCACTTGTTTGCGTCAACGAGCAATGGATATTTTAGTACGAATATAACTCGATCGATACTGAGGAAAATTATATACATTTACAGTCAGAGATAATAATTTTGACACTTGGGTATTATTTGAATACATCGGCCCGACTGTACTGTTTTATTATAGCTATTGAGACTAAAATGATTGCCTCCACAGTTTCGCAGATAGCTTCTAATATATACCTACAATTGATTTACACAAAACAAGCGCAAAATCGCAGCGCCCGTAACACGAGAGTCATTTGGATGCATCGACAAGATTATTGTAGCGGGAATGCGGTTCGAATTTATCAGGTGTGGTCAGCGGGACTGGTGGCGGCGGCGCGGCGGCCCGGCGCCACGCGGCCCATGAACGACCGGATCTCCTCGAAGTACGTCTCATCCGGGGACCGCCGGCGGTCATCACCGTTCTCCGCCTCATGCTTCTTCAGATGCCGATCCAGGTTCGTCTGCTGGCCGAAGCAGCGGTCACAGTAACGACACCGGAACGGCCTCTCCTTATTGTGTATATTCCGCACGTGTCTCTGCAGGTTGGAAGATATCGAGAAGGAGCGCTCGCAGTATTTACAACGGTATGGCTGCTCGCCCGTGTGCGTCCGTAAGTGTCTGGTAAGGTTTGCGCTGCGGGGGAACGCTTTCCCGCAGTAGGAGCAGGTGTACCGGTCGCGTGCTCGAGGGGCGCCTGGGTTCTGGGGAACCGCTGGGGCTCTCGGAGCTCCCGGGGCGAGGAGCGTGGCCGCGGCCGCGGGGAGGAACGGGTACCGGCCGAAGGAAGCGGGTAACGCCAGAGGCAGTCTCCGGCAGAACTGTAACAGCGCGGGGTGAGCTGGGTGCGCCGGGTGGGTAGGGTGCGTCGGGTGCGGCGGCGGCGAGGGAACGATGAGATTGCAGTTCTCATCTTCTAGCCTCTGCGGGCGTTTGTGCGTGACTCGGAGGTCGAGGGGCTCGTCTGCCCTCGGGGACCCGAGGGGGCTGGAGTGGTGGTCGAGGGGCGACGGGGGCGGGGAGGCGAGGCGGCGCGGCGCCGCGTGCTTCTCGCGCATGGCGGCCGCCGCGCACGCGCTCATCGGGCTCGTGCGCCACCGACCTGCAACAAACGATACAAACGTCAATCAACTGCTAATAGCGTGCTTCGGGAGATTTATCATCCTATGGAATTGTGGTTACGTTACAACCTTTGCCGCGACTGTAACGGATAAGGTATGGAGGAGCAAGTATGTTATGTTCTTTAACTGTTCATAGAATGTTCAAAACAGTTGTTTCTTTTAAAATTTTTCGTCATCATTTCCACACCAAACAAAGATGCAATGACTCAGTGTCGACTAAATTGGTAAAAGACATACAACAAAATTATGTTACTGTCCTAATATAAACATGACCATAGACAATCTCTCAGGTCTACATCTCCGATCAACCAGTCCGCATTTCTCTGCATTGATCAACTTTGCCCCGCGAGTATGCTAACTGGTTGCGCAACCGGCGGGGGTGGCGCACGCGCACCCACGGCTTGCGACATCGAAACTGGAGCACTCGCTACCGAAACGTTGATTTTTTGAGCGAATTATTTACAGTTCATCAATAAATAAGTTAGACTGCGGATTCAGATTCAGATTTAATAACTTTATTTCTTTAGGCTTACAAAATAAATACTTAGATATTAGCGGTATGGAGTTCCTTTATGAGTGTATATTTTTGTAAAGCTAAATATTCGGGAGGCACGAAAAATCCAGCAGTTTTTTGACAACTTTCAAAGAATTTTTGAGCAATGGGCAAAAGATTTCATGGTTTACAAAATTACCTTTACAAAAAACATCGCATGCCTTTCGATAAGCGAAGTAAGCTTGTAGACTTTATGCTTACACATTTATTTATTTAAAAAAAGCCTAAACAATTTATACAGAACATGTATCGCGAGATTATTTCAAACAGAATGACCTATATTTAAGATTGTAGTATAAACTAAATAGTCTAACTGACCTTAGATTTATATCGGAAAAAACCCAGACTAAGCCTGAATGAACTTTTTATTGGTAACTACGAGCAGTACATATTGAACCGATTGCATCCAAGTTGTTATGAGCTTTTGTGGAAGAAACAAGGCCGGAACTTTTGTAATCGATAGTTGTTATTGAACGAAGTCTTTTGTAAAGACATATTGGACTTGATCGCTATAATTGATTGATTTTTTTCGGTTGTTAGAATTGCAAAGTTTCCTAACACTACCAACAGAAAAAAATATTCAATCAGCCCTATTTTGTGTAAGATCCGTTTCGATAAAGCAGATCGCTTTTGCTATTGTTGTAAACCAATTTTAATCAAAACTTTTTATTTTCCTCAAAGAAGACAAGTGGGAAGCACCAAGTGACTGCAAGAAGGAGAGAAAAAAACAGGTTATATGCTCCAAATAGTACCTACAACACAGTTACTGATAAATCGCACATCAAGTAATTTACGTAACAACAATCAGAATTCAACGGCCAATAACATAACTAAAGACACTTGTAAGCAAAATGCTCAACAATCCCCTTCGCCTTTCATCCCACGTAGACGTAAACCGATGGGCGTTATTACAAAAATAATGTCCGATAATCCGATAATACGTCGGATAAATCGGACGACTTCATTCGATGATCGATCGACTGTTTCGATCTCCCACGTATCGTCACGCGTAGCCTGCGCTTGCGATCATACATCATAACAGTGCGGGTTGTTGCTATGGCACATGGACTTGAAATTCCTTGATTTTACATGTATACATAATTTTTCGGCGCAGCGCATCAGCATTGCTATACAGCGAGGCAAGACAGCCCGCATTTTGAGGACACAACCGACTGATATTGATATGGGGACTTGCTGACGTTTCGGACAAAATAAATTAAGACACTTTGTCCGAAATGACGGGTCAGTTGAGTTACTTGTTTGCAATCAAACAGTCTACCTTTTGCCAGTTAGCTCTATTATTTCAAATGTAAATACTAGTTCTGTGTCTTTGTCTCAGTTAGTCGCTTCCAGCACCTGCCTGCGGTCTTTTGCAGTTCTTCCTATATTATACTTATTTCTATTTTTTTATTATTGAATTGGTTTCATAATTAGTTTAAGGTCTAGTCATCAGGTGAAACATCTGCTTTTTTCGTCTCAATAGGGAAAAAAAATTATATGCTTGTTTTTTGAGACCAGAAATTTGGTCAGTATTGGTATAATTCTACAGCTTTTTTGAAAAACCAATTACAAACGTAAAGTGTGATCAAAATTGAGATCAATCTATTAAAAACCGGATAACCGAGTCCGGTGACTAGTACCAATAATATATCCTTGCTCTGAACCAATGACTATTAACAATGTGCCATAGCAATAGCCGTGATAGACCTACTTAGAACAGAGTACACGAATGTTAAAGCTTTTCGAAGGAATATCACAATGCTACCATTTTATATTGTTCTATAATTTTATACAACATTGATCACCTTCTCCTATCTGTCAAATATTAGGTAGGCGAAAAAGAGCTGATAAATCAATAATAACATGTAACACGTTCTAAGAATAAGAGAAACACGTTCTAAGAATAAAGAATATATTCCATGTAATAAAGGCTTTGGTTTGGCTTGGGTTTGAACCCGCAACGTTCCACTTTGCGCTGCTAGTTTGAGCAACTGACTAGTCAAAAATTTAGGGATGTTCTACAGGTCTTATCACTACATAGTATAAAAAAAAGTCGCTTTCTCTGTCCCTATTTCCCTATGTATACTTAAATCTGTAAAACTACGCAACGGATTTTGATACGGTTTTTTTAATAGATAGATTGATTCAAGAGGAAGGTTTTTGCACCAGCATTGCACCCGTGCTAAGCCGGGGCGGGTCGCTAGTGCTTTATATATTATAGGTTGCACTGGAATATCTGCAAGATCAAAACCATGCCCTACCTCAAGGTTGCGCATTTACAAATTAACTAGCTCACGCCTACGAGTGCGCACGCGCTAATTTGCGCCAAAAACAGCGGACATAAATCCTCTGAGCGGGTCCGCTATCGATGTCCGCTCGCCATATTTGGCCGGATCGTGTGCCCTGTGCTATGATTTGTGGGGATTGTGTCGAAGGTACAGGGTGTACTGGTATACTGGTAAATATTCATGGGAATGTTAACACGATTGGATTTAATGTTGGTTATGGAAAGAACAGGGTTTGTTCGAAGTATACGTATATTATCAAGCTTCATTCAAACATGTATGATTGGAATTAAAAGCTGACCTATTTTAAAATATTAAAGAATATTCATCGGGTATTTATCGCGTACCTTTTGTTTTATTTCCCCCTACGACCCATTTTATTATGAGACACAAAGTTATACTGATTATGTGTTTTTTCTTTTCTAGGTTTATATCTAGGCACTGAACTGTGTTATTATTATTACTGAAACATTTTATTATGAGACACAAAGTTATTACTGATTATGTGTTTTTTCTTTTCTAGGTTTATATCTAGGCACTGAAGTGTGTTATTACTGAAACCATAGCTGAAAGAGAAGAGGATTATTTTTACTTTTGGCGGGCGCAGAGGGCCTTAAAGTTAATTCAGATTCCACAGTTGCATAATAGTTTTAGAACGTTTTTATACTATGTTAGATTTACATAATCAATATATTTGAGTTATTTTGTGATAAGGTTTATTAGAGGCTTATTTATTGAATATATTAAAGAATATTTATCGAGTATTTATCGCGTACCATCGCGTTGCAGCGATCATGGTCAGTCGCCCCGTGACCACGATCGCTGCAACACGGTGGAAACGTAGAGGAAAATAAAAACAAAAGGTACGCGATAAATACCCGATTAATAATTCTTTAATATGTCAACGAATCGTGAAAGTTTAAGTTTAGTTCCAAGACGTCAAACATTATTGCAATCTACCCTGTATAAAGTGCCCTGTAGGGCTCCATCGCGGATGCTTTGAGCTTAAATTAGATTGTGGATTTGCGAAGTGACACTCGGGTCGTGGGGTCACGTGAGATGGAATAGAATGGCATATTTATCTGCCGTCGCCCGATGAAACACGGATTTTGTTTACAACTCCATATACAGATTAAATTACCTTTGAACGTAAAGTTTGAACCTCACCCCTTTGGGGTACTATTGTATTACGTTGATACTCTTTGCAACCATAGTTATATTATATATACGCCATTAATCCGCGCTACACCAATTTGAGATTCGAAGATACTCTTTTTGGCCACCAAACACTATTTTGGCATTTCGGCCTAAAAATTACATGTTGAAATTATTTTAGACATCTAGACGCATGTCTAAAATAATTTCAAAATGAAGGCTAAAAAGCTAACAACAGTTTTTAAAATATATTTAGGGCTAATCAATTACTTTGGAAAGAAAAAAAATCATCTGTTAACTTCCTGCACCTAAATAAATCTACATTTTTATTTTGGTGCCGGAGGTTAACTAATAGTCAATTCTATAGATTCTGGACTGTGGTACGTAGTAGATACTCGTATGCGTAAGTGATGACTTTACGACTGATGACTTTTCCCTGATTTTACGACGCAAAACGTGCCGTATAAGAAAATCTATTTTAATTTAATTCATAGACACTTCTTGAATGCCCATAATGTGAACATGTAAATGGTTTCATACCGGTTCTATGTAATTTATCAGTCTTTAGCCAATACATTTTTATTTTGAGCTCTATCCACTTAGACTTTTGCCACTTCTACTTAAATTTTATGAAACTACGTGTTTTTATTGTGTAATAAAATACTGCTACAGGCACATCAAAAAGTTAATAAATCAAGAAAAATCATGGTCATTTGGCATGACAAAATTAGTGCGAAAACTCTACCTGTTTCCTGCCTTTGACACCTTGACCCCAGAACAATATTGCTCACTCAAGGCTCAGCACGTTTGCAGAACTACATTAACACGCATCACGAGTCTCATAAGTAACATTATTTAATCTGTGGTCACGTTCTAATTACCGTTAATTAACGAGGTTTGGAAGCTCCGTGACGTGGTAGGCGGAGCTAGCACGGTTATGTATGTTAATGTAAATACTGTGGCCAATGAGAATCATCACGCAGCGCCGCCTTGTGATATATTAGCATTTGAATCGTTTATTCGAGCCAAGCGAGTGTAACCGAAACGCTTCAATCCCCAGTTTCGTTGGTTTTCACGCATAGGCGTCACTTCTAGCTCCGACCCACTACTTGTGTAAACATAATAAATTATCTCGTACCTTATTCTAATATCGGATTGTGTAGGTATGCCATCAATAAACTGTTTTATTAGTAGGCAAATGGTGTTATTTTGTCTATTGCTATTTTCCTCTATAACATATTGTATTGACTTGACGTTTTCGATTAAGGATTTGATATCTCGAGGAAACTGGGATGAAATACTCGTAGAATAGAAAACTTATGTGTTGAGGCATTGTCATAGAAAACCTGCTTATGTCCGGCTTCGTAGCAGTTTTTTGGATTAAAGAGGCTATAAATTATTTAAATTCCAGATTTTATGTGTGTTACATTTAAGGCGGATCCGTTTAGCAAAATTTTTATTTTTACTTTGG
The DNA here is from genome assembly GCA_963931895.1 of Eupithecia pulchellata. Lineage (NCBI taxonomy): Eukaryota > Metazoa > Arthropoda > Insecta > Lepidoptera > Geometridae > Eupithecia > Eupithecia pulchellata. The sequence continues at coordinate 6,730,903 of OZ007540.1, forward strand.
CCCTTATGATTGGATATTAGATAGAAATATATACAGATGCTGGATGCGACAAGCAGAAGACAGGGCGCTATGGCGCTCATTAGGGGAACCCAATGTCCAGCAGTGGACTAACATGGGCTGATGATAATAATGATGATGATACAAGATAAAAAGATGATCCTGTACATTATTCTGTAAGTAATGTGATGCAGCAGAGTGGGACCGTATGGCCAATAGTGAACGTTTCGCTTGGTCACTTAGCCGGAACACGTGGCTACGCTACGTGCTCATATGATGAATTATAATTGATGCTTCCACATAAAACAACGAATAAGAGAGCATATATCACTATTAAGAAGGAGAATCGTATAGCTGAGCTCAGGCGCAGTGTTGTCACTCATTGGTTGCTTGGTTGATAGCCCGCATATAACTTTCATAGCCATATAGAACACAAAACGGTCACAGCGCTTTGACTGTTGTGTAACTGTCATAGGTATTAAGCGTGTTTTTAAATTATAATATATTATTAGATTGGAATACAAATTTAACAATCAACGCTATGTATCTATCTCAAATTGTTGATATAGTATGTGGTTAATCTGAAAATAGCAAAGTAAAGCATATTTTTAATAGGAAAGATAAACTTGTCGTTTACAGATTCTGTTGAAGAGATGCTTAGCCTCAAAAGTATTCACACACAAAGCATAATACAATAGACTTAACATTGAGCAAGTAACCGAAAGAAGTCATCGAAAAACGTGAGCTCAAATGCAATAACTCTAGAGCAAGGATTGCAGCATATCGCAGTTGCCACTGTATCGATAAGACAAAAACTAGACCGCTTCCATAGATCGCAACACTGCGTCACGAATAACTACTGCGTTGCTTTATATCGATAGAATTTTATCTGATATCAATAAATCTGAAGCAGCTTTGTAAAAACCAACGAAATCGATAATGTCACAAAGAATCCAACGCAACGATTGCTAAACTTTGTTTCTTCTATTTTACGCTCTACTGTATTTTTTTTACGGTCTGCAACATTAAAGATCTTAGAAAAATAGCTTCTTATTTTTATAAGGTTTTATGCTCTACTCGTACAGAAATACCAACTATTAAATTGATTTATTTTTAAACTAGTGGTCTGCCCCGGCTTCGCACGGGTATTTACAAAAAAAATAATTTTTCATGCGGACGGAAAATTTAGAATTCTAATATGAATTTTTCGAATCGGTACAGTAGTTTTGGAGCCTATTCAATTCAAACAAACATAAAAACAAATAAGGTATCAAATCTTTCCTCTTTATAACATTAGTATAGAGGTAGACTAGTATAGATATAGATATTGTAACCCAAGAGGGATAAGCTTCGACATTCCTCGGGTTCTCACCATCGCTGTCCTATCGTGTCACCAAGTACATTCCTCGTCCTATTCTCACACGATTGCAGCCGAGCTGATTCACACGCGCCACCAGCTTTTTTAGACAACATCGACATCCACGATCTTTGATTTATTTCACATCACTGTTTTAGGAAATACGCCGTCGACATATGGCAGGATATGAAATTACTCGCTCCGTGGACCCAGATAGAACTAATGGCTGATATTAAATGGATCGATTATGTCCGATGACATATCATGACTTGTTTTACGCTCGCCAGATGAAAAACCCTCGGCGTCTTCATGTTAAGAGCACATTACTTATACTATATCTGGGCATGTCATTTAAGCTTCTTCATTGAATATTGTCTATAATGTGCGAGCTTGTTGTTTATGGGGTATTTTTTAAATATTTATGACTCTCAACATGGTTGCATGGACATTTCGCTTCGTAATAACTTCCAATTTGACGATGTCTCGACTTATCGAGTTTATAATTATGAATTCATTTGCAGAAGTTTACATTGACAAACACTTTAGCCGTCGAAGGATTGCGCTCGTAAATTCCATCATTAATATTCCGGCGATGTCGTCGCCCAATAAACTAGTCGAGCTGGCCTACGTACCTACCCCACTTTGAATTCAAGACACTCGCCGATGCTTGAGTAGAAGTGAAATAATTATCTAATCCATTATCGCTCGGCGTATGAACCAATCAAAATGGAATCCGTGGTATTGGTGTACGCATTTTATGCGAGTCGTAAACCGATTTGGCCAATGGCAGATAGGATTGGCACGCATGCGCGAACTTATGACGCTATAATGTTTGTAAAATGTATGATTGCATGTGGGAACGGGGGCGACGTGCAGCGTGGGAACCGCCGGAAATCGGGACTTTTTTCTGTCCTTGCCTTGTGTCGCACACGCAACTCATTTGCGGGCGATTAGTTATGTGAACGGTGCAAGCATCCGCTGTTATAATTTATTGGTTTGCCGATTTAGTGCAATTACCTATGAGATTTATAGAGATGCCCTCAGCAGATAAATAGAGCTAATTTTTACAAGATTATAGGATTCTTGAATGGTTGGCTAAGCGATGGAGTTACTTATCTGGCATATAGAGACATAGACATAAACATAAGCGACCTGGTTTGCTCTCATTATTAGCATTTCGAAAAGCGGCGCACGCGCCGTATAACAACATTTTAATTTTATGCGGCTACCTACGGGTTGGGTAAGACCGTCGTTGTTTTGGAACTGCGATCACATCCAATTTTTCGTCTAATTGGTGGTCTTAGTTTACTATCTGAAGGCACTAGTTTCATACATTTGTAAACACATAATCGGCTTCGGAAATTGCGAAAAAGTTTCGAATACGGCTATTTTTAGATAATCTGATTCAACAAAAATTCGGAAGTGTATCGCCAGCCTATGTTTAAAGCCCTATGCCCGTACCTACTTGAATGAACTGGCTTTGATCAATATAAAGAGAAAAGATTGTTTGTTTGAATTATATAGGCTCCGAAACTACTGGACCGATTTGAAAAAATCTTCCACCATTAGAATCCTACATTATCCCACATGAACTTTAATAATGAAACCCAATGTGTATAATTTTTGTTTTAAACCCATAGGAATCCGGGGCGGCCAATTGTACCAACACTAATTATTATTCTTCTATAGGTATGTTTGGCAAGTTTGTAAAGGTAATTCCGGTTAATTTCCAATAGTTTTCTCCGCAAGCCATGTCTGAAACATACGATTCCATAACCAATACAGAATAATGTATTTCCATTACGTATTCAGCGTATAATCTCAACGAAATACTATAGAGACGCACGGAGATAACAAAACAGGCAGTCTTATAATTTATAGTGCGCCATTAGAGTGTAGTTTAGAGTCCGGCATTTCATTTGCAATGGAAATTGGGATTTGCGGTGACATGTCCAGTATTAAAATGATGAATCGCTGTTTGATTGTGGCAACGGGACTGCACGGTTCCGGTATTAGGTGTTTAGCTTTCGCTAGTCGCAATACTCGCAAAGGGTAGTAGGGTAAATAGTGTGTAGTTAGAGCATAATACGTTGTTAGTGATATGATGATCTTGAAGCAGGTTATGATATGTTTCTCTGTTTATTTATTTAGGACTCCCAACAAAAAATCACTTAATAGTATAGGGATCAGAAGATTTTTTTTAAGTCTGCAGTTAATCTTGTAATCTTCGATATAGGTTTAACCACCTAAAAAAACGTATTACATAAAAAAAAATTGTAAATTTAAATACTCGTTCTTGTACAAACCTAATATCTTGTGACCAGTGTCCCACCAACACAGTCCCCTGTCTACCAATCAGAGGACCTATTCACTATTGCCAATCCCAACGCGTTACACAAATAAGACATGACAGCGTCGTGGAATCGGAAAAATCTGTATATAAAACACCCTATGACGTCACACGGTTTAGGCACGGAATCTATGTCAATAGAGAATAAGCCTTCAGTACTCTGTGGCTGTACGTAGGTGGTCACGGCTTATCACTACAATACCACTAGCACCGTTGGATTTTATTGTATCTCCCTATAATAAATACTGAAGCGGTTGGAAACCGCAATAGGGTTCCAATGCAGGTTGTTCGTGATTTGCTGACCTAGCAACGCAGCCGCATTGATAACTAACGCAGGGAAGGAGGTTTTTATACTACATTAATCTACATTATATTTGTACTAATATTATAACGAGGTTTTATACTACACTAATCTATATCTATACTAATATTATAAAAAGGAAAGATTTAATAGTTTTTTTTTGTTTGAATTGATTAAGGTCCGAAACTACCTGGACCGATTTGAAAAATTATTTTACCATTAGAATCCTATATTTTCCCTGATGAACATAAGCTATAGAATATTTTCAAAAATCTTAGCAATCCGTATGAAAAATATTTTTTTTAATGCCCGTGCGAAACCTGGGCGGACCTCTAGTTTACTAAAGAATATTTATCGCGTACCTTTTGTTTTATTTTCTTTTATTTTTATATCCACTACGATTCCATCGCGTTGCAGCGTGGTCACGGAACGAGTATAATATAATTTATATTTATTATAATTTATGAAAAGAAGAGAAAGTAAAATATAATAACTAAGCACTCAAGCAACTGTTTTTTTTTCATTAAACTCTATCAGAAAAAAAAAACTTTTTTATTTTGTTATACTGTTGTGGATCGGAATGTACACGAATCAATAATATAAAATTTGCACATTCTATATTCAGATATTTAATTCAATCATATACGATTAGTTACAATGTGATGCAAAATTAAATTAGCCAATTTAAATATCATAAAAAAACAAACGTTGTAACCAGGGCAAGTCTAGGCGCCATTAAAATTGATTACGAGAGTATACCTAACCATTTAATATATAAATATTATATTAGAAGATACTAAATTGGTTTGCAACTTGTTTGGGTATGAAAAAATTGTTTTATAGCTTGCGTCAGCTTTCATAGTTATAATTGATTTCTAGGATTTAGAAAACACTTTATTATACCAAACAAGAAATAACACATTCAGAATGCTTAGCTATAAGACCACCCTTAAAACTGTATTTGCAAAGGACTTGTTGCTGAGACAGATCGCCACCAGGCTACCTTAGACACGAAAGATCTTAAACAGTGGTAATAGTTAACGAGCAAAATAATAATGAATTTCTGTAACAATTTCACCGTAACAAGCAAGATCTACCAACGATTTACACAACAGATGTCAACCATATTTTTTATCATGATATTCATGGCATTGTCTTGAAATAGAGCAGTAAAAACTGGAAGTTTCCTTCGACGAACCATGTTGTGTTATTCTTTCTATGTCGAGATATCAATCGATGTTACCTTGTGATTATAGAATAGAACCGGATGCTGCAAGTGGATTACATCCTATACGCAATATCATATCTGCGGACAGGGTGATTCATGTGATACGGACCGGTTCTTAACCAAATAAATAATGTTGAAATATTTTGGAACGATATAGTGAATTATATTAATATTTTGTCTTAATCTTACTCTCTGTGGATGTAAATCTCATATAGTCCCTTTTTTACACGACATCTACGGCGCAGACAGCGAATATCCGCCTGCAACGCTAGAAGTTGCGCATTTGACACCCGCCTCGGGTCACAAGTTTGAACGATCGGCAGATATATTTTCAGGAATGTCTGGGTGGCATATCAGTTATCCAGTAGTACCTATAACGTAAGCTCGATGCTACCGATTCTGTGTGAATTCTCTATTAGTTATTTTATTTCATTTCAATAATTTGAAAGTTTGGGTTTAGAAGTGGGTCTTTGTTACACTATGCTTTTATGTTCCTGATTTTAAGTATGTATATTTATTAGGTATCTTTTAAGTACTCTTCTTATATTTGTTTTTACCTATATTAAAATATATTTTTTATAATGTATCTACTTATTGTCTTTCCGAGTTCAAATATTTTTTATTCTTTATTTCTTGATAGTCACAATGCTAGTTACAATGCTTACATATGCATCACACCCTATGTTGTATTAACTAAGGTACCACTCAATATAGGTCTTAACTTTTAAATCACCCTGTAGCCTCTGCCAAGCCCGCGCCCACTGTAATATAATTAGTAGGTAATAAGTATGTTGGTTTATTTGACAAGAGAAAGTGATCAGCTGTTATGGTCATGTCTTTGACTTTATTAGTTTATGGTCATAGACAACGGCACGGTTATTGAAACTTCATAGAGAAACGTATCGATTCTGTTGGTATTCTATAAAGAGATAAGTTGGTGTATGTTGAGTGATTTAAGGTTGGTTTAATAATTGATACGTTAATAAAACTTAATAAATGAAGCTTTTTATAAGTTACTTACCGGATATAATAGCGAGCTCTAGAGCTTATTAGTCCTTTGATTATGTTTTAGTTTGATTATATGCATGCGAGTTAATTATATGCTTGTGAATTATTTTATGTTTATTCCATCTGGTTTATTTTATTCTTAAGCCTTTAAAAGTCTTAATAAAACTGAAACTAAATAAGGTTTATTTGTGCTGCCGTCTCTCCATGTCTCTATCAAGCTGGACCTATGGATACTCCAGTCAATATGAAGTGAAATGTTTGTGAACCTGCCATAATAACCTAAAATCTTATTGTCGTGTATTTGTATGTACACGCAAATTATATTCAGTTGATTTGAGATCTTTCTTTCCATAAAACTTATTGACAATTACAGTGTGTTTACAAAGATGTTTCATTAAATTTTGCTGGACTAGCATAGTAGTCTACGATACTAAGGGACGATATAATTAAATTGAAAGCGTTTTGGAATCGGACCAATAATTCTTCACTCATCGCAATTCGATACCCTCCAGATGCACGTATTAACCTCTATATTCTAGTTTAGAAAAAACTCGTACCATAGTTGGCACGAGTTTTTACTCGTACCATAGTTGATACGAGATTTTTCCAAACGCGTTCTACGCCTTTTCAAATAACCCTCATAATCACAATAGCTCTATTACTATGAAAAATGTATGAGTGCCTAAGCCATGATACCGACCTTCTACACTACATAACTACGACACTACATAACCATAACGCAACGTAACCACGTTATGTTAATAGAGCAGTTCACATTGTCGCTGAGGATCCATTTAACCCTATAAAGGCTGCGCATTGGTACTTAATGGGTGCACTTGTATCCTGTATATGAAATGTGATTATTATAGGTTATTAGTTTTTATATTTATAGATTCAAGTTGTAATATAGAAGCTTCTGAGTGTAGTTTCGGGGATTTAGTTGTGAGGCAATGGCGTAACTAAAAAGTGATGGTATGATTTATAAAAAGCGGAAAAGGGTTTTGCTCTAAGTTGAAAAATAAAAAAAATATGCTTATGGTTTCTTCTTCGCTTTTTTCTACGTACCTAAGTGTCAGAAAAAAATCCATGTCAGTTTTTAATTCTAAGAATGTAATCATTTAAAGTGGTAATAAAGGCTTTCGATTCTTTTGGTTGCCTGCGAGAAATTGCTCTCAGCGACAAAGTTGCCATTTGTTCGTAACTAATTCCATTCAGTGTCCAGAAAGGATTTTAACTAGAAGCTCAGGATAAGAAGATAAGCAGGAGTAGGTGGTAATTTATAAGCGTGCGTTTGCAGCAGTAGGTTACTTATTAAAATCTATTGAGTTACTTATCGTATATTCTATATATCATTAGATCCCGTTTTAATTACGTTTGATGATATGGCGTGACAGAATACTCGTTTGCCCAACCAAGGCAACCAAGGGATTGAATTCTACAGTATCCATGGGCTGATTCCCATTGGACATCCCCTTGGATCCCCATTCTTACATTCTTTATTCAACACTCGCACCTTCAGCAACAAGCTTAGCAAGGCATTATAGAGCGCACAAAACGGTTAAAAACCAAAAAATTGCTAAAGCCTAAGTTAAATTGCTACATACTACACAATCACCGTAACCGAAATCGGCTACGACATCATCATCATAATCTATCACAAACCTTATCTCATATCGATAAATCTATTAAAACATGTAGGTAACGATAAAGACAGTAAGGTCAACGAGAGTGTTCACATCCTCAGGTGGGTTGGAACCTCGACATCATATATCATCGCAATCTATAACGAGATGTTTATCGTGACGAGAACGCGGGCAAGGTTGTCGCGTCGCCTCCTGCAAGTTCATATGCACGCATGATGCATGCTTATTTTTAGATTTATCCTGGAGTTACTTGTAGGACGCATGATGCATGCACGATCAAGTGCATGACGCACATTGCATTCAACAGTTCGCAGCTTAGGCTGGGCAGTAAACGTGTTATCATTTTCATTGTTGTGTGACCTTTGCGCGCCCCTTTGGCTAGAAGATGCAAGGCAATCATCAACAGCCTATAATAGTCCACTACTGGATCGCCAACGATCCCCAACCCGCATGCTCAGCGTGGGGATGAAGGGCAATAACCCCAAATGATAAATAATGCCATCTATGGCGCTCATAAGGCAGTGAGTGCATGGGATAATAATAATAATAAAATATAAATTAAAATTTTTCTCAAAAAAATATCCCATGGTGAAAATTTGTCGTGTATTTACGATAAGATTATTTTAAACCTTGCCTTTTAAGCGTGCTTTATTAAAGCAAAGCGACCCAACGAAAGCTCAAAACAAAGATATAGTAAAAAAAAACATGGTATGGCACCTTTAAATAAAAAAAAAAAACACTAGACTACTGTTATTTTGCAAGTTACGTGACTTTTTTTGATGGGAGTCCTAAATAAATAATAAGATACAAAAAGTATCACAGCTTGACGGCTTATAAAATGTTATAGTTCAAAATAGAATGATATACGAACCATGCATTTGAACATTGCACACTAACATGCATATGCATAATGACACTGGTTATAAAACGGTTAAGGATCAGTGCAGACTATAGAGCACTTTCATTGGCTATTCCATTTTCCCCTTGTTCACACACTAATGTTTGACATATGAGACAGTATTATGTTCATAAATAAAAATTGATAGGTAAACTGACCTGCGACGATAACAACTACTCATCATCATCATCATCATCACCAGCCTATAATAGTCCACTGCTGGACACAGGCCTCCCCTAATGAGCGCCATAGATGGCATTATCATTTGGGGGTTAATGCCCATAATCCCCACGCTGGGCATGCGGGTTGGGGATCGCAGTTCGGTGGAGTTGTTTTGCAGAGGATGCTGCTGCCCGCCCCCCGGTGCGTTTCCCTTAGTCGCTTCTTACGACACCCACGGGAAGAGATGGGGTGGTGAAATTCTATGCCGACACCACACGGCAACTACTGAGTTGCAAAAAACGCTTTCGATGACAAATTATTATTAATTATTAATCAACATTGTCAGATTGTCAATTGTTTTATATCCGTCAAAGCTCAGCTTTGTTAATAAACCATATTGTAGGCAAGTAGGCAAGTAAAATTTTATACTGTAGACAGCTATTAAAGTTATTATAAAAGAAATAAGGCGATATAGATTTTTTCGTCTACAATTTTTTCTCCACTAGTAGAAGAAGTAAAATGGTGTATTCTGTCGCGTTTCACAAGTGTGAAGAGCCTCTTGAAATAGCGCGCATGCGACGATGATTACCGTAATTTGTGCCGTTTGACTCGATATCAAAGTGCTCGAGATCTTTCCAAGCCAGATTTATAGGCACGTAATACTGTCTTCTTTCTGAATTACTACAATTCTATACGATAACTATTACACTAAGGTCTGAAATTATTATCATTATTATACTCTACTTAAAGTACCTTGAATAAAATAAAAAATAGATAGAAAGTACATTATCAACCACACAAAGACAACAGACCCATGTCTGTTGTCTTTGTGTGGTTGAACCATTTCAAGTAGAGGAAGTATAAAAGGCGGCCTTATCGCTAAGAGCGATATCTTCTCGCACCAACCTTGGGATGGATTGGACATAAAAGCACACTATAGACGGTGGCACTTGACTACAAAACGAATACTTACATTATATTCGACAATTCTTATATACCTACATACTTAGCCTATTATACCTTTTCTACATCAAGGACGTTAATATTACTGCTCAGTTATTTTAGATAAATATCTTTAGTTAAAAGATTTACTAAACTTAATTCGAGATTAATTCACCAGCACTCGTGAACAAGACGTGTATGCAAATATGCAATGGAATATTCACTCGATTATAATTTATGGCCATGTATGAACATCTGTAGCAAGGTTTATGCTAAGACACTCTATTATATTATCAGTGTTGTAATTAGTCTATATCTATACTGATATTATAAAGAGGAAAGATTTGTTTGTATGTTTAAATTGAATGAGCTCCGAAACTACTGAACCGATTTAAAAAAAAACATAGTTTCAGGGAAAATTTAAGATTCTAATGATGAAAGAACCATTAGAATCTTAAATTTTCCCTGATGAACATAGGCTATAGAAAATTTTCAAAAAGTAGGGAACCGCACGAAAAATCAATTGTTGTTATAAACATAGCATGAAAACATTTTGATATACAACCCAACACAAATAATAAACTGGTACGATATAAATTCAAGTCATTCAAAAGTCATATTCAAATAGCAGTTTACTATATCTGTAATTACAAACTTTGATCAATGGGAGTGCCAATGGGCCAATCTGCCGATCGATATCAATGAAACCAAAACAAAGGCTGAACTATAGCTACCTATAGTATATAGCTATAGTCTATGTAATGCGCGCGCTTAGATTGGGGTGGAACCATTTCGAAGTCTCCAAAGAGAGGTTGGATGTTTACTTTGAGAAGGACCCATTCCTTTTCCACTAGTTGACAGAAAGCCGTTACAGAAAGCCGAAAGACATAGATTTTAAGGGAAAATTAACTAATATAATGATTTATAGCAAAAAAATAAATTTTCGTTGTATTTTGAAGTGGAAAGAAATAGATGTTGTTGGATTCCGATTTTTTTTTGACGCCCTTATGCTGTTATATTTAGATCTTGTTGTAGCATTGTGTATGACGGGATACACAGAGTGACAAAGTTCCTTCCCATTATAATTGCGCGCGTACTACCAGTCATTACGTAGTAATCACACGACCTTGGAGCAAAGGTACAGCTAGTCCACTTCGGAGGCTGTCATTAGAAGCGATCTAGCGCCGCCGTCTGAATTAGGGCGTCGGTAATAGAGGGGCGTAAGGGCTTATTACGCAGGTCAAGATCTTCATGCGTTGATACGGTGGAATGACCGAGCTGTTCGAATGTGCAGGAATTTCTCTTTGCCGATGACTTGAACTGGGGTAAAGTTATAAACGCTAGTGGTAGCAAAATACCTATTGGGTAGAAAAATCTTGGATTGAACGAGGCAGCACTCGTTAAAATAAGTGAGAATTTGAAGTTTTTTTTCTGTCTTTAAAAGGCTTTATAATTTTGGAATCTGTCAAAGTAATTACGAAAGTAAATTTACTGAAATATAGGAACAACCAAAACACCTCAAGTCATTGTAAATATACCATTACAAGGCCTGTAATATTCATCTTTAGTAGATGTTGGTTTTAAAATTTTACAGCGTTTCCTACTAAAATATATAATGCAATCAAATAAAAAAACATTAATTTCAGGCATAGGCACATACACAACACAGTCTATATTGTTATACGTACAACATTTAAATTAATTTTATATAAAGGAAACATTGAGATTACTGAAACTAAATTATTACAGCAGCCAATTAAGTGATTTCGTTCAGTACTGCATAAAGGAGGAGGTTGTGTCTAGCCTTTCAGCAATGACCTTATACAAATTTACACACCAAGGTCACTTACACAGGTCATTGCTGAAAGGCCAAAGCCAAAAGCCAAAAATACTGAATGTTAGCTGAATTCTTCACACGTAAAGTTGTTGCTGAATATGGATACAATTATATGTTGTGTTTCTAGCGAAGCAACGGACTGGAGTCGGTACCAAATAAATTTGTATTAGTGCTTAGAGCACACGACAACTGCCCACAATAACTGGCCGTTCTAAATAATGTTGTTGCATGTAATTAATGACTCGAAAAAGCAGACAAGGAAGTCTCAACAATCTAGATTCTAGACTTCTCTGACTAATCTCCTACATGCAAAAACACTTAAAGGTTCTGAAACGGGTTTGGCCAGAGAGGAGTTGTTATTGTGACATATATTCAGCTATCGAATAACAATAGTTGACAATAGCTGCCCACATCGCCTTGGCATTACGAGAGATGTCTGGCAGATTCCTAAGGATGATATGAAAGGTGATTAGTAAAGCTCTATGCACATTACAATTCTAACTAGCCTTATGAGCCTAGTACTGCACGAATCTTGATTCTTAGCTAGATGGACACATTTAGAAGGAAAGCAAAATAATCTCTGATATATTTACTACAGATGTAAGTATAACTAGGAACCTGATTTATGTTGGAAGAACACATACGTTACTACGAGAGTTTTTGTAGATAAATATATTTGTCCCAGTCTTTTACATACACAGTCGCGTCAGCACTAAAATAGAGTGAATAGGAGTCTTCTAGACCTTCGTGATACACTGTCGGCCACATCTTCACTTTCGGGAGAGATCGTGTTCAAACGTAGGTCTATCCGTTATAAAAAAGTTATAAATTATAAATATTCATTATGCACAGTCCCTAACTAAATCTTCAACAGACGACATTCAAAACCGATGAGCAATCAATACATTCTGGATGTTGGGTAGGCGAGGTGTCAAGTAAAATGCCAATCAAATGAATTATTTGTTTGTGCTTAATCATGTCACTGACATATTGCATTTGATCCTGAATACCGAAGCAGTGTAGGTTTATCAGCAAAGAGCTGTAGGAGGTTGGCTAACTCTCAAACTTTATGTTGTTAGGAATCCTTTAGTTAGAAGTACCTGCAGTTGGCAGTTACAAATGGGTTGTAGCAGTAAGGATCATTTTTGTCTTTATTTGATTTTTACTTTTTGTGTTTTCTAGCTAGATAAAAAGATTTGTTCGCCGCTCCAACACAATTCATAGGTCACAATGCATAAGGCACATCACAGCAGAATAAAAAATAGGGATTATTGGAGAAACCAAGCTTGCGAAAAAAGTTTTTGATCAGAATACAATTAATTCACTGCTGATTCATTAAAATTATGTATGTGCAGCCTTTCAAAGAGGTCGGTAATAACCTATAACCTTATTTCCACATTTATTTCTGTAGGTTTATGATTTTTACCCTTACCTCGAAGATTTCGTAGGGATGTCAAAACGGCTCTTTAATTAAAGTGATTATTCATATATTAATTATTTGACTGCCGCAGTTCAGCAATAACTTTGACATTATTCGTTTCATCCCACGTCAATGTTATTACTTGAGTAGGTATGTTGTTTATTATCCCGTATTGTTAACGATTGACAATTTATTGTTGGATCAACACAATTTGTATAAAATTTATGAAAGTGCAAATTGTAAATCTTTGGTTTAAATAGAATCGTGATTTTGTATCAAAAAGTGAAGAGTTTTATACCATTGTACCCGATAGACCTTGTATAATATTTTTGACAAAAGGATACGAGCGCGGTTACTTGAATAGTAACATCAAGTTGCTCTCAAGCTAAGTCATATTCGAACGTACGAAGTCCTAAAGATTTTCTCAAACTCCAATACATTTCTGAAGCAAAAAATAAATTATGCGCAGAATACCAACGCATAGAGACATGCGCTGTATTAGAAATAAGATGATTTTATAGCATGTGCCGGGTTTGCCCGTATTTGGTCCTCATTAGGGATGAATAAAAACTGCTTGTCGCCTTTGCGTTTCAATCGCATCTTTAATTAATCAATGGGTGTTATATCAGCTCTTTTTCTACCACAAGTACGTTAATACCTTCTTGAAAGGTATTCACGTACTTGTGAATAATTTTTTTGGCGAACAAAACGTTTAACTATTTTAATCTGCATAATTTTCAAATATTTAAACCACACCACATCGAGCACACTAACAATACATAAAAATATTTAATTTTATAGTACTTACATATATCCTACCCTGCATATTATTTTAGTATTCATTATTATTATATATAATGTACTGACCAAAATGTTTTATGTAAATTATTTTATTGTTAAGTTATGGATAATGTCATAAGGAAGAGCGAAGCCTCCAAATACAAGTATTTACTTAAAAGAAGGCTTTCAAATATAGTTCATTAACATATGTAAAAAAAAACTTTTTTATTTTTTACTGTTTGAATAACCTGTTTTTCGCTTTTAGGCGATCGCCAATTTCGTATTCTCGTTGGCTAATTATTGATTTGGAAATAATCATAACACATTTTAGAGTGATCACTAATAGAGACATTAATATATAATTTACGATCGTTCTAAATATTAATTTGATTTATACCCGAGCATAAAATATTAAGTAAACAAATAAACGGCATTGTATTATTCAGCCATTAATAACCAGGTATTCTGTTGAGTATAGAAATGATAATAATAGTAAAAGGGGTTCTGCAATGTTTACTCCATCTCAGAGATATTGCCCATTTCAGTCAGTATGCAATAGAAACGCCCACGTCTATATAAATCATAGGCAAACCAGTGTGACTTGTATTGAGTCAAGTTCGTCACCCAAACAATACATGATACACAAATCAGGTTTATTACAGCAGAAACAAAGCTCTAGCTGCACCTAAAACTGCACTATCTAGCATAATTTACCGCTCACTGGGGTCATTGTATTCTTTAATAATCACAGCATTAGGCAGGTTTAATAATGCCGCGTGAAAACTGACCAGCATTTATTTTTCTTCAGCAATGCAGCCAGTATCTTGGGGACGCTTCCGACTGGTGTTGATATGGATCAATTGAGCTACCTTTAGTTTGTTTGCTACAGTCTACAGTAAGCTCAATTGTTTTAACTGTAAATACTGTTTCTAAAATTGTTAAGTAAAATTGTAATTTTCTTTTTAATAAAAGTTTTTCTTTATGTACATATTTTCTATTATCACCATCAATTTATCTTGTATTGGTTTGAACTGTTTTATCTTGTCATTTTCTTAGTTCTTAAGACGAAAGCTAAGTCGATCCTGACGCTACCAAAAAGGACTCCCGAACGCCAATTGAATTGAACCATCTTCTGTAGCTGAGGGTAGAAGTCCACAGGCAAAGCATGATGATAATTTTGAAAATGAAAACTATGAGTTATCGTTTTATAGAATTGAGAGATAACCCCGAGTGCGAGGGCACTATAGAGCCAAAATCTTATCATATCTAATTTTATGAAATAAGTAAAACCCTATGACCTATCCAAATCATCACCGATAGTAAACCAACAACCATTAACCTAAACCAACACAGTATTCACCGTAGCTAGTAGCGAATCAATACGGCGCATCAGCTGCGCCGGCGCCGCCCCCGCGCCATTGTATATCTGCCACTTTACGACCCGGCGTGTTTAGTTGTTTACAAATAGCGGATGATCTACCAAATTGGCCACGGAACCTTAGCTGACAAGTTTGTCTTACAAAGTTGCCATGCAAAGTTGCCAGCATAGTCCTAGTAATGATTCCTAAAACAAAATGATAATGTTTTTCTAACTATGTAGTATGCCGATTTTTAGGATTTTCCTCAGACGATTTAAATTTATTACATTTATTTATATCATGGGCTTAGAAGGACCACTGTATGTAGGTGTAATGTAGTGTATTCTCACAATATTAGTGGTATCACTGAGCTCCACTAGCAAGTAATGCAGGAAGTACTCGCAGGAGGAGCAAACAGCCTTGCCGGGTTAGTATCTTTAGTTAAATTTTTATAAATAAAAAAAAACAGCGGATTCACCATCATTAGATTGATATTCCTGTCTATTTAAATCGTATTGAGTGAGTACATTTTTAATGACAGTCAATATAAATAAATGAGTTTCAAATGTAAAATCGGCAGCAGGTGCCCAAAACGATAAATCTTTTTTATTTTATGGCATCCACTAAAACTTCCGGCTACCGATAACCCTTCTTATCAAAGTATCGTCTAAATGATTGGTTTATCACAGATCATGTACAGCAATATAATGAGAAGTATCAAAGTAAACCGCCATCGCTACGAATACTGCTGTAATGAAGCTAATTAATAAAAAAACCGGCTTTCTTCCTGTCCTTCTAAATTATAAAGCAAGTAGCGAGTTAGTTACTAAATAATTAACAAAACGGCTCCCGTTACGCACGCCGGATGTAAAATGGAGCGTTGAATTTTAGGATTTTTTATTGACTATATTAATTTTGGTAAGGAAATCATTTAGACAGTTATTTAATTTAAAGAGTCTTGTTAAATTTACAAGACTCTTTAAATGAAATAACTAAATTAAAGCTGGGTTGCATCGATTTTAAAGTTAACGCGTCTAATCAAACTTTTTGTAATAAACAAGATTCTTAGTATGAGATAGGACCGTTTCTGAACACTATAAAAGTTTGTGTTCCAGAGTATATGTAGTTTTATGCTAACTGGATTATAGATTGCTAATGATTGTAAGTGGTTTTCATTTCGACAGTACGGAGATAACGGCTGATAGAGGAACGTGCACCTAGCGTGGGATAAGGACCAGATAAAGAAGAAGAAGACTGCCAACTTTGAAAAGCGAAAGCGAAAGCAAACTCATACAACTGTATCCTGCGTTGCCGGCACAAGATCTTTCAAGCTTTTTAAAACTCACTAACTATGGATGATTCGATAAGTACCTTAAAACAGGCTTTGAGCATAAGCTCAGAACTTTTAAGGTACTAAGGTCTTTTAAGACCACACGAAAAAAGCATATAAGTCTTACTGAAAGTATGAAATTGTCACCGGATGGCACCATAACCGAATCAGCGCATCGAAGTATGTACCTTAAGCAGTTTTCATTCAAAAATAAAACCATAAAGTAGCGAAACCCCAAGAGAGTCATAGACAAGCGTATAGTTTCGAACTTTTTAAATTTAGATTAATATGTAGGCAGACCTGTTTAGTCACAGATGAGGATTCAAACTTTCTCAAAGGAAGTGATCCTGAAGCCTGAGACCTGCCATTAAGCCTTACTCGGGCCAAACTCGCACCTGTTTTACATACTGATCTTGTCCATCAGAGCATGGACTTATTCAAAGGGATGGGGGGTTATAGATAGTTTACGATTTTGTTTCGATTGTTATTTATATTTATAAAGTGCTAGTTGTCTCTTATGAAGATAGGTCTTCCAGTGGCGAGAAGTGCTTAAAA
The DNA here is from genome assembly GCA_963931895.1 of Eupithecia pulchellata. NCBI lineage: Eukaryota > Metazoa > Arthropoda > Insecta > Lepidoptera > Geometridae > Eupithecia > Eupithecia pulchellata. The sequence continues at coordinate 6,748,069 of OZ007540.1, forward strand.
TCTGCATTTAAAACAAAATATCATTTTAAATCAAATCAAATATCATTAAAAAGTGTTCGACTTTACATTAAAAAAAAACGAATTAAAACCAAAATGTCACACAAACAGAAACTTTTTAACAGGTTTGGATAAACTTCAATATTTCTCCTGTAGGTAGAGCTTAAGGCGCTAGTCTTAGTTTTAAATGTAAGTCCACTTGTAAAATGAAATTGAAAAAGAAGTCCGAAGGGAGTGCATAGATTTTTGATTTATCGACAACTTAAATTCCTGGCTTAATTGATAAGTACTGAGGTTCACGAGTTCAACTCTCCAAAATAAAAATGTTTTGGTATATAGGTACTACGAGTATTTAAATTTGTAGAGAGTGCGAGGTCTTACGTACAACCAAAAAACTTGAGACACAAACAAACAAAGGGTTTTTTTCGTAGAACCATATTTTTATATTATTAATTAATATTGATTCACGCCATTCCTATACAGCAAAAATTTCTTCTTAGATATGTGGATTTATACTCCGTTGAAAAATATTTTAAGCCTGAATTTATCAATTCTAACAAGCCCCTAGAAATAATGACATCGTTTCCGCGATAGTGAGTAAAATAAACTTTCAATTCTATCGACTATCGATAAATTTATATTGCACAAGTCGCATTCTTATATCAGGTATGGAACATTTAATGTGGGATGCTCTGAAGATGTCAGTGGCCATTAACGGTGAAACCACTCTTTATTTAGTTGCAATCTCGATCATGGCTTTAATCAGCTGTAATGCAAAAGAAAGAAGAGTACATTCCTAACGTGCCCGTTCAACGTGAGTGCTGCTACAAGTTTTTTGTTTTAAATAACAAACATTTCATCGACATCGATAAGCAATTATATAATCAACGTACCTAATTTGCATGCCACTCTAATTGGCACATAATTTGTTACTTTTTGCTTAGTTAATTGAAAAATGCTGATTGAAATTAGATTCTTGGTATGTAAATTCGCTTTTATGGGTGTGTAATTGTATAAAATTCGAAATTCATACTCGGAAGTTCAGACCACACGCAAAGAGATCATTACTCTCCTGCGCCCAGAGTAAGAAGACCTCATTTTGAAACGTCTTCTCCAATTTTGTAAATTACTTTTATGGTGTAGTCATGGTTCAAATTACAGTGGTTGACTTTATTTTTGAAGGTACGTACTCCAATTTGCGCAAAAACTCTGCCCTGTCAATAAGGAGTAAAAATCGCCTTTCTTTTATTATGGTGTACTGAAGTTCGGAGACCTACCGCGCATCCATTAAAATTAGTGGTTTTTCGAAGGGGACTTACGTAAAAACTAGTCGAAACAACATGACAAGTAATCTTGAAGCCCCTTACATACACTTCTTTGTGTATGAAAAACTGTCGAGAAGCTTTATGTGATCGAAAAACTGTAAAAACAATTTTTACACTTGATTGAGTGATTGTTTTTAATGGATTTATGGGCATAATGTATTTTCACGGGGCATATCGTTAATTACGATTAGCAGTATCGATATATGAACTACGTATCGTAGAGCAGGGCCCGACGGACTGGTTCGTAAAGAGAAACTGGCCAGGGGTGACCAACGATTCGGGGCGGATTGCGATTTACAACTTTAAAGTGTCTCACCTGATGACTGTTGGTGTCATTTGTTGTAAGAGTTGATGGATATTGATGAAAATTACCTGTAAAAAAAATAAGTATAAGAAATCAACATAGTCATTGAAGATAATACTAAAATACTTAAACTCGGGAAGTTTGTTTATCAGTGAAACTTCTAACATTTCTTATCAAATAATGATACAAGGCCTTTTAAAAAACCACCAGAAACTTTTCAAGCTTTTAGTTACAACATACTCAGTTTTACTTCAAAATTGTAATGGTAAATAATTTAATTACATTTACCGTCAAATAGAACAGAATAATCATATACATATATTTTATTATAAAATGTCTTGATTAACATGATGATTTTTCGAACATCTTCGTTTCAATTAAATTATATTTCATATTATTTCACTACTAACATATTCTTATCCACACTCTAAATTGAAATTTGTCATTTGATTGTAATTTCCTTTGATAACAAAGATTATAATGTTCAGTATAATATAAGATATAAATACTGGTAATATCACTAAATAGTATAAAACAAAGTCGCTTCCCGCTGTCTGTTTGTCCCCTGCTCAGATCTTTAAAACTACGCAACGGAATATTTTTTTTATAGATAAAATAATTCAAGAGGATGGTTTTTGAATTAGCATTGGACCCGTGCAAAGCAGGAGTGGGTCGGTAGTTCTCTAATATAATCTAATAATTTACATCTTATATAATTATTTTTCTTCGGTTTTAGCATTAAATTATTAAAAATAGCACCTCCTTTATATCCAATAATATTACTATCACAAAATGTTGTCTTCCCCTAGAGATTTCACCGGGGCGCTGCTCGCTCGCGCACGGAATTTAGATTCTCGGACACTCGCTCTTGTTGCAGGGACATCTGCGCTTGCGCATGTCGCACATGATCGTGTTTTCTCTCTCTTATGTAAGCCTAATTATGTGGGGCTTATTCAAATTATTCAGACGTGATTCGCCATGTACGGAGCAATAAATAGAAAGCTTTTATTTTGTAGATGTAAGCTAGGTTATTTCTTGCATCGGCCTTAAGATTGGTATATCTAAGTATTAAGCTATTTTTGAACCCAGTCAATGAATGAGGAAGGTGTAAAAAATATTGAATAAATATAGTCAATGTTCTGTCCACACTTTTAGATACTTAAAAACATTACCTAGAACATGAGAAAAATAATTTTGTTACCCAGGACCCATTGATAACATTTTTCAAAAGATTTAGCTGCCAACCTGCCAACTAATCAGCGTCATACGCCGAACCAAAGAGCAATCAATAAAAGCAATTACACATCAATTGAAATAGAATTGAAGTCCAACATTGACGCTGACAGGCCGCTTGAATAAGATCCTGCGTGCCTTGTAATCCACTTGACACATTATGCGAGTTGGGCGCATTCTACATCGTTTTCATTAGTCAAGGATCAAGGCGTAGCTAGTGCCGAGGTGGCTATATTACTTTTCAAATAAAAATCCTTTATTTCCTTTAGACCTTACAGGACTCTTGGACACATGCTTCTGTCGAGTGTTGTGTAGTTTTTATTTGAATGCTAGTTAGCATTCAAATAAAAACTACATATGTTATTCTTTGAGGCCTTTGCAAATCATTGTTATGACTGTAGTCAGTGGATTCAGCTGGAAAAAGAGCGGTAGAACTAGCTCTCCGCGCATTAATCCAGCGCCGCTACCGCACATTACAAAAATCGCAGTACTCATTTTACAATGAAAAAATGGCTAACCAGCTTCAAATGAGAAGAAAAATGAATCCCGTCATTATGAAATGCATCTTAGTGGTACGAGTTATTATTGCTCAAATTTTAATGCCCATTTTTATGCTTTGCGCTACCGGTGATTCTTTGGTCCCATGCGACCACCTCTATATTCAGTATATACTGACTTCCTAATTACCAATATGAAGACTTCTCAAAACATGAATCTTCAAGTAGTGTTTGGCGGCGATACGTTCAATGATTATAGTGCTTTACAAGAGATACAGTGACCTAGCCTTCCTTACCAGACTGTACTCAAGGCGAGACTGTCTTGCGCAAATGTGTACCTTGGTTATTGGCTGCATGAAATATTATTAGTTTTCAATCGCGTCCGCTTGTCCGGCTGTCCGTTCAGTTGTCGCCGGATGCGTGTCCAACTAAATTGATGGGACCAGTTGCGATTATTGCGCTATGCCAATTTCACTCGCGACCCGTTTTAATTGCACTACATACATAAAGCCGATCGAGAAAAACGGGGAGTGTTACCAATTAAATGAGTTTGAAACAAGGTACGTAATGAGGCTATCAATAAGGTTTTACACTTGTCATGGAATGAGGTGGAAGTGGAAATGCCAGACATCCACGCGAATGTTTGAGATTCTTTTATTTCAAGTTATTTACATATCGCTATTAGGAATTGCTAAAATGGACGGGTGAACTAAATGCTAAATGTATATAGATTTGACGTACTACATGAATTATTTACATTGGATTCGTATACTATTTTATTGACTAGCGACCCGCCACGGCTTCCCACGGGTGCACTGCTGATACTAATGCATGTTATATATGAATATTCTCTCGAATCTCTCTTGAATCTCTTGAATCACTCTATTAAACAAAAACCGCATCAAAAACCGTTGCGTAGTTTAAAAGATCTAAGCGTACCTACATAAGGACAGACAGCGGGTAGCAATTTTGTTTTATACTAACAATATTGTTGGTCATTAGTCAACGAATAATATTCTAAATATGACGTTAACAATCATATCAAAATCTTATGCTCAAGGAAAGCCGCAGGAAGGAATCAGTATACAAGAGTGACATTTAATTTAATTTAAATATTTAAAATGTTTGAACAATGAGATTTAGGTCGAATTAAAGTTTCGTTAAAATGCCTGTCGGTGGCGGCAAAGAATTTAATGGTTCACATAAATTTGAAGCTTGGTTTTGGGCCGTGTCGGTAACGAGACAACTGAACTAAAGACAATGGGGAGGAAATGACGGCCAATTGACTCGTTCTGTATTTTGAGTAGGTAGTTGATTGGTTTGTGGGCTGCAAAGTTATGGGAATTCCACGCAATGACTTTAATTTTGGACACCGTTTTGTTTCTGTTAAAGCCAACAGCCCTAGATAAGTTATTATGGGCTAATTAACCAATTTGGAAAAAGTATACAATTTAAACAATTCAGTTAACTAGCTAACAGACTGTGGCAAATAAAATACAGCTTAACTGATGAACTTTACTTATCTTAACTCAACTTATAGGCTTGAATAGAAACAAAAAATTATTATGTCAATGTTAGAAGTTTTAAAAAAATTATCTAGAATAATACAAAGAAAGCAATAAAATAACAGATTACAACTATTATTTACATAAGTATTCATGTAAATTTTCTAAACAAATAGAAGAAGTCCGTGACGAGAATGATGGCAGCAATTCCACGTTGAATGGCAATGCTAATTAATTGACCGAAATAGAAGTTTGTGTTCTGATCACAGGAATCAATTCTAAATATTATACGAATTCGATGAATCCTCAATTTTGTCTGTTCTACCGTAAACAAGAGCTCGTCTAGGCTGCCCATAGAGTCCAGACTAATAGTAGGCCACTCGATTAGTCCATCCGACACATGACACTAGGTAAGTCAAGTAGATTATGCCTTAAAATTGATAACTTAGTATGTAATGTTGGATTAACTTACGACCGAATAATCAATCGCGACTCTGATAAAATAGTGGCTAAAGTCGTGATATTTGACAGAATTGAATGAAAATGTGTCAAAAATTCATCGTTTCAGACGATCGATTTATCGATGTTATTAAAAAATGCAAATACAATATTTTTGAGTTCATTATTATAAAGCAACTGGGCGGACACAATCAAAGAATTATCGCTCCCTATTATATTTTCTGATACATTTATGGGTATCAAATATTTTTATAATCAAAATCTCTATTGATAGTATTTACGATCGTTTTTATTTTCCGTTCGTTAATTGAACCAGTTCTTGAAAGCTAATTGGTTGTGTATATCAAATGCAACAAAGATATGAAGCTCATCTAATATTGATTTATTGATTTTATGTTGGCAATAAAAATTGAATAATGACAGGCGTACTATTTATATTGTTACTGTGAAACAAATACGATTAGGTAGTTGTTTTGTAGCAGTTTTTTGTTATAAAAAATTGATTGCGATTGATTATTCGGTCGTAAGTTAATCCAACCTAAAGGTGAACTAACTCTGTTCAGCTAAACGGTGGTTTATCTATGACAATGGTGATGTCGGAGTGGATAAATGACAAGTTTTGGTAAGATGAAAGAAAATACAGATGGAGAAAAGCAGTTTGTAAAAGTATCGCGTTTGAAACCATAACCAAACCAAATGACAACAATATTAAATCCTCAGTCTTCCTGTACAAAATGCTTACTTGACCACAATCTAGAGATTTTATGGATTCCGCGAGACGATTTTGGGACTGCAGTACTGTTCGTTCAGAGTGATATTTTAACTGCCAAAATACTAGAAAGAAAGAAAAGAAAGAAAGAAAGATCAATTTATTTGGCCAAAAACAGGTAGTTTCATATTAAACATTAAACACTGATACTAGTTTGCAGTTTTCCATACAAAAGACATTAACGCGCTCTGTGACTATTGTTTCACATAAATATTTTGCGTAGGTGTCGTATGGGGCTTAATATATCCAGTAACATTTCACATGATGATGATGAATACTCAGTAGCAAGTCAAACTCAATTTAAAATGTTAATTAGTGAAATACCCGCAATAAAATGTTCAGCATGAAAGTTCGCGGTGGATTATTTCACGAAGTGCAACATTTTGTAAGTTTTGGCAGTTACCGACACATAATTCAATAAAGGGCTGCTTTTTTATTTTTAAAGTACCAGTAATCAGTTGTCGGCATCGCCTGTAAAGGATTGCAATTAAAACACCGCACAATCCCGATCTTTTATCCAGTTATGATAAAATATATCGCGAAGATTGAATACTGAAATGATTTTGATGATAAGCGTAAATTGAATATTACAAGAATCGGGGCCGATAATATCGAAGTTTTGATTTAACTCAGACTTATTTATTGATAGACAGTCAATCATTTTATAAAATGTTGTGTAGTAACAAAATAAGTTTCCTACAAATTAAAATTCAAATATTCCAGTCCATTTAATTAATAAAATTGTCATTTCGGCATCATCATTAGTATACAATTAACTTGTTTCGTTATAAATTAAATAACCGTCAATTTAAGGGCATAATTATCACTAACACAGCCCGTAATTAAGAAGATTTATTTATTTCTGTGGAAAAATCAACTAATCCATTTTATTGGCATTCCATTGGTTGGAAGACTTTATTAGTTGGCTACTAAGATGAGACTCCATAAACACTGATTGTTTATGGTCAACGGTCGTAAATGAAATCGAACCTAATTATAATATCGTCTACTGACCAATGACGGTACTTACTATTGATTAGAAATGACGATTGTTCCGCAATTTATGCCTACAGAATGCAATAAATGATGGAGTATTGATTTTACTTTATTACTAGTAATTATTTACCCACCATAACAAAAAAAATACGAAAATCTTGATTTGAAACAAAAGGAACAAACACAGCGTGAAAACGTGTGCGTATTAAAAAATACTATTAATACGCATATGCTGTGGATTATCCAGCATCTATTTATTTGTATAGAAAACAAATTGTACAATTATTAAAAGTGATTAAGTTTATGATTATTCCGACGAGAACATTACCTATGTAACTAACCAAAACACTGATAAAGGCACTTACTTTTTGCTCTAAATCTTTAAGGGAAAGATTATTGAAAATTTACTAAAAAGCGAAAAAACAGCAAAAAGCGAGATTTAGGTGAGCTACTCATTAACCTGCCCACAGAAGGCGAACTCACCGGATACTAAAAACATGTTTCTAAATTCGGATCAATAAATAAATCAATGAGTAAACTCGTAACTGCGTATGATTGGCATATTATAAATATTTGATAAAAATGCTCTACATCGAGGCTCTTTTAATTTACGACGGATGTATTTGGTTTTATCCAGTTGGTGGTAATTTCTTGCTTTAGCTTTTTATTATTTCAACTAATTGAACAGTTCCTATATACCTCTTTTGAGTGAAATAAGAATCTTATTTGCTCAACCTATAAATAGGTTGTTTTTGGGTGTTGGAGAAACAGTCTTCACACTTATGTATATATGCAAGTTTGGATAGATCTTTGTTACGATAAAAGTACTGGACACATTGTGTTAAAGCTTTGCTTAGAGGTAGTTCCAAATCTGGAATAAAATATTGTTGTTTTTAATTTATTACACGTACAAATCATTCCAGTGCGATAGAAAAATCCTAAAACATTTCCATACCAACAACGCGTGCGAAGCTGCGAATATTTTATCATAAACCATTGTCATCCCGTGACAAAGGTCTTGGCTAATATTTTTTTAGGTTATTAATAATAAAAACATATATTGAATATACACTTTCGTCATTAGTGTTACTATAACATTTTTTTCATTGCGAAATTTTATGTTACCTTTGGCAAAAACATTTTAAGGTATAAAAGGTATTTGCAGTCAAGGGCGAGACCGTATAAAGATATTCCTAGTATCTGATGAAGATCTCCGAATCGGCAGAAAGGTGTAATTAACTTGACTTCAGTGTAAGGCAAGCCGGAGGCTTTTGTACTCGTTATTAATAAAGTCATGTTTTACTGAATGCATAGCTATTATGATTTGGCAAAATGGTTTGGGTTTTATTTAACTATAGCGATGCAGTCCACCGAGGAAAGCTTAGAAACTATACTATTTGTCATTCTTTACACAGGCAATGTTACGGGGATGAACTTTGTTATTATCAACATTGATGGCTGTTGCGTTTAGCAAAAAACATTACCTCATAGAATGGCAATTTGAGAGCTAGTTTGAGGGCTAAATATTAAAATCTTAATTATTAAGATTTAAGCATTTACACAATTGAATTTGTTTTTAGGATCAAAACATACTAAATAATCTGTGACTCAGCGTTGATTGTGAATAATAAGTAAATAAAAAGTACCTTGATTGAGATTTGTGGTTTAAGAAAGATAAAGATTTCTAGATAATTTCATCGATTTCATATTCCATTTTGTTTTAAAGATTCAACATGACCTGTGACTCAGCTGTTCACAGACTTCTACAACTGAGCAAATATTTCATTAAAAAAACTGATACAGATCTTGGTATCTGGTGTGGACAGGCTTATCTCCCACCGCCTGTTTAATCTGTGGGGTATTTGCCGTAACTTATGACAATAATGAAAGTAAAATGTTGATGTACTTATGAAAAGGTCTTCGCAAGACGTTCGCTTAAATTCTGCTGTAATAAGTAGACGGACAGTGTCTACACCTAGCCTTATACTCGTAGACAGGTTTTATTCCGGGTTTTATAATATATTAGAGGCTAGTTGCCTGCCGCTTTACACGTGTTATATTTGTGGAACAGTTTAACACATTCATATAAACATAACCGGAGAACGACATGGGTCTTGGGCGTCTTGAGTCATGAGTGTTAAAGATTATTTTTATCACGGGGGAAATGTTTAATGGAATAAAAATCAATCTGTTTGGCTAAGGCTTGCCGTGACGATTATGCTTAGGTCACGTCCATAAGCTATAAAAGGCTATGATCATCTTGCAGAATGAGAGAGGTCTTTGCCAGTTCTTTACCAATGTCTTTATGTATAAGTACGTTACGATTTTTTTATTTATTTAACTTGACTTGCCAAACAGATGGAGAGTGAGATTAAAAGTCGATTCGAACATAAATCTTGAACTTTACTTTCAATCCAACTAATTATTTTGGTACTTTATTCGCCTCTTAAAAAGTATTTTAGTACAATCTTGCGCAAGACCTGACAGATTACATCTCACCTTACATTCACTTTTTTGGGATTGTGGATGAATTCTTTGAATCCTGCAAACAATATTCCTTTTAACAGCTATAAAACAGTTAATTTGTGTTTTAAAAACCATAAAACAACACTTTCACTCCTTTTATTGGTGTGATAGCTGTTGATAAATTAAACTTATTGCGTGATGGATTCAAAATAATCATCCTATGCTAATTTTTTTTTGTTTTTGCTGATAACGCAGTCTGAGTTTTGCATACGCTGTTATCAAAACTACAAAAGTTTACATTTATTTCATACATCAAGCCCCTTTCAGCGCTGTACTTACATTTGCAACAATTCCACAAACTGCAGGCTGTTGCAAACAATCAACAGGAAGCTCAACTGATCCATATCAATACCAGTCGGAAGCGTCCCCAAGACGCTGCCTGTATTTCATCTCTGTATGGCAATACTGATGCGCTGCGCCAGATACCCATAACTTCTCAGGTCACCCGTCGCTATTATTATATCACCAAAACTTTTATTAGAGGTATATAACCAAAACTTGTTAGTTTGTAACTAGACCGCCATTATCCCGTTCAACCTAAACATACATCCTAACAAAACCAGCATTAGTTACTAACAAGTAATGTGTTACAAGCGCCTAGCCGACGGAAAGTGCTTTGATGATCCGTTTAGTTTATGCCAGTATTAGTTACTGGAACAGGCCACTCGATCTAGCGGCTATTCTTTGATCTAGAGAACTACATTGTCATTTAGAAGGGAGTGTTGTTATGGCTTTGTACAGACAGGTTGGCATTTACTATGCTTGACCATAGCTTAAATAGGTTTTCAAGTACCATTTAAATCTATTGTATAGTAAAGATACCTGCTCATTGGGAACTTCCTTCAAAGAGAGTTTTGAAAGATCATTGGTGAAATAGGATTGTTAGACCTTTTGTACTTTTATTCAAATGTAGTTAATAGTTAGTGCGTAATTGCATTTTATTGTTATCTTATTAGTGTTGGTAGCCATTAGCCAGTGCTGTCTATGTTATCGATGAATCGGGAAGCGGTGAAAGTACTCAAGCAGGGCACGAGCCATAGTATTGCCAACTTAATATTTTATATAAGATTTTAGGCAGGTTGCCAATAACAAATAAATAACGAAATAAGCCAATCGATCCCACTAATAAAACTTTATAACTTTCATTATCATCCGCAGATGGATCTTACCCACTGCTGGGCATGGGCATGGATGACTCTAACTTCGGGAAGCATATAAAAACTACCTGAAATCAATCTCAATCTGGAGGAAAACCTGGACGTAGGATGGTGGATGCGGTCAATGTTGAGTTCTTTGCGGAGGCCTCATTATCGTCGTTCGGTTTATTTATTTACAAGAACAAAAATACATCATTCATATAATATATTCTATCTATCTAATCAATCTAATAGGGAATTGTTCTAATTTATATGACATTTTCTTTTGTACACTTTGGTTGATATGATTATGACGATGGAAGATTTATTTTGTTACATACATTATTAATGTATTCCAAGAGAAAAATACGAAAGATTTTGGATTGAAATTAAACATAGAATAAACCTATTATTTGTGATTTACATTTTCATGATTTGGCTCCTATAGGATCAAATTAAAATTACACACAGGGAAATTTTCTATGAATTGTTAAATTTACCTGTTTTGCTGCAGTCGGCAACACCAATGCTGAATTCTCTGACACGGGCAGTGTCGACTCTCCACTACATTGTTCTTGGATTATGATAGAACGGTCGCTTACGCTAACAAGCCGACCACATTTTCCGCATTAGTCCGGTTTTAAACATTACTTCCCATTACGCACTTCATAAGAATATCAAAATAATAAAAAATTACCTAGCATTTAAGTCTCCCATTTAATTTGTACAGTAGCTTTAGTTCTGACAGGTCAATTTATAATTTATAATTGATGAAACGCAGCTTCACCTTCGTAATTGTAATTTCTGAAGCGGAACATGCACTTACTTAAACACGGCAAGGTATGCATGTCAAGTAATAAAATGAAAACCTAAATTATGTAGTAAAGTTTTACCCGCCCTACCTTAGTTTAATACTGTTCATAACTCTTCTATCGATAACCTGATATGCTGCACTTCCCTGTTGTCCAAGCTATTGTTCGCTGGAACGATTTTATAGCAGTAGACCGGTTGCGAAATGTAGCCGCAATTTGTGGCGCAGTAATGTCCACAAACTATGACCTTTTATCGATATCGATAAAATAAATATGCGGTGTCCCTCACCTCAGCACTACTCATGTTTTTTTGGTCTAATCACGAGCGTTACATAGATTTAAAGGTGAGCACACCATCCAACACTGCTACCGCATAGGACAAAAGTGTATTAAAATGGTTACAGAATAAGAAGAGATTTTTGTTAATACCCGTGTGAAGCCAGGCGGATCGCTAGTCTGTGATAAATATATTGGTTGGTTTAGCATAAATATATACCTAGATATACTGCTCCTAAAAATATTACGAAGGAAATCATACTTTATAATATCCGTTCCCAATACAACTTTTTAATACGTGAAGCTTTGTTTTCTTTCCAAATGTACTTAAGTTTAAACTTGTCGTAAAAGCATTGGTATAATGCTATCTAAACTTAGGTATGCTGATGCTTTTTAAAGCCGAATATAGACGTAGATATATGTTATAAATAAATCATAGCAAGGCATAGTGCGATATATTTTATATACAAAATTTTGGAGCAACCTCCACGCAACAATGTATAATTTTATATTTCCATGACACCAAGCTATACTGTAGTTTATATGTGTTGCTAGGCCGACCATCAGTGAAATGAAGGCAATATATTTAGTATAACATCGTCTTCCCGATTGGTAGCTTTGATATAATAAACATTATAGCACGGTTTGTTTATATATGTATATATTAAAGCTATCGTATATAGTATTATAGCTACGTGATAGGTTTTGTGGTGTGCCGTGTGGTGACGGCATAATATAGAATTTCACCACCCCAACTCATCCCGTGGGTGTCGTAAGAGGCGACTAAGGGAAACACACCGGGGGGCGGGCAGCAGCGCCCTCTGCAGAACTACTCCACTAAACTGCGATCCCCAACCCGCATGCCCAGCGTGGGGATTATGGGCAATTACCCCCAATGATAAGAACCGCCACAAAATGGCCCCCAGTTCCCGGCCGCCTCGCTATTCCTGGCCATGGTAGCGGCCACGGTAACGGCGGGGCAGGGGGTGCTAGGAATCTCCGGGCTACATTAGGCTACCACACCCCACACACACTGACCCTGGCAACGTTTAACGGACGCACTCTGAGGCTTGATCACCATCTAGCGCAGTTGGAAGTGGAGCTAGAGAACATTAAATGGCATGTTCTAGGGTTATGTGAAGTCCGTAGAGAGGGGGAGGACACTGTAACCTTAGACTCGGGCCATCTTCTCTACTTTCGCGAGGGTGATAAAACATCCCAGGGTGGCGTAGGTTTCCTCGTCAATAAGGCCCTCTCTAACAACGTCGAAGAAATCTCCAGTGTGTCGACCAGGGTAGCGTACCTGATCCTTCGGCTGTCTAAGCGCTACAGCTTGAAGGTCATTCAGGTTTACGCACCGACCTCGGCACACTCGGATGATGAAGTGGAGGATATGTACGAAGACATATCCAAAGCCTTACATCACACCACCAAGGCTCACTTCAACGTTGTTATGGGGGACTTTAACGGCAAGGTGGGAACCCAGACTGGCAACGAATCCCGAATAGGCCCGCATGGTTTTGGTGTTCGAAATCACAGGGGACAAATGCTCGTCAACTTCCTCGAGAAAGAGGGGCTGTTCTTAATGAACTCTTTCTTTAAGAAACAGCCCCAAAGGAAGTGGACATGGCGGAGTCCCGATTCTGTGACAAAAAATGAGATCGACTTCATCATGACGGATAGCAAGCATATATTCAGAGATGTCTCAGTGATCAACAGGTTCAATACCGGATCTGATCACCGACTCCTTCGAGGCTCTCTGAATATAAATTTGAAGCTTGAAAGAAACCGTCTGATGAAGTCCACGCTCCGACCGAACCCAATCCAAATCATGGCGGGCACCGAGAAGTTTCAGCAGCTTCTCGGGGATAGATTCGCTGCCTTGGAACCCACTGATGACGCTGACGAGACCCTACACAATCTGGTAGAAACGCTGAGGGACGAGGGCATCAAGTTTTGCAAAAAGCAGCGTACTGGTAAGAAGTCCAAACTCTCGGATGAGACTCTTGGGCTGATGACAAAAAGACGGGAAACCACCCAAGCGACTTCGTCAGAGAGGTCAGACCTGAACAAGCGAATTGCGAAGATGGTACGACGCGACCTTCGGAGCTCCAATACACGCCTCATCGAAGAGGCGATAGAGCGAAACCGAGGGTCCAAAGTATTCACTCAGCAGCTTGGAAGGAGCCACCTGACGAAGCTTTCAACGCACGACGGAAGGACCGTATTGTCGAAGCCGGAGATATCGGCCGAGATAGAGGACTTTTATGGCCGTTTATACGCTGCACATGCTCCCCGTTCCCAACGAGACGACCACGATTCTAGAGCCACCTTGATACGCCACTATACCGACGAACTGCCAGACATCAGTCAAGACGAGATCGTGTTAGCTCTGAGGCAGCTTAAAAATGGAAAAGCCCCCGGTGAGGACGGAATAACATCAGAGCTTTTGAAAGCTGGAGGATACCCTGTTATACAGGGGTTACAGAGCCTCTTCAACGCCGTCCTTCACAGTGGGAGAACTCCAAAGGCGTGGAGTGGGAGTTTGGTGGTGCTCTTTTTTAAGAAGGGAGATAAAACCCTTCTTAAAAATTATAGACCCATCTCGCTCCTAAGTCACGTCTATAAGCTTTTCTCACGAGTTATATCGAACCGTCTCGCTAGGAGACTCGACGAGTTTCAGCCACCGGAGCAGGCTGGGTTTCGCGGAGGATATGGTACCATAGACCACATTCACACAGTGAGGCAGATTATACAGAAGTCCGAAGAGTATAATCAGCCCCTGTGTCTGGCTTTTGTGGACTATGAGAAGGCCTTTGACTCCGTTGAAACCTGGGCTGTTCTACAATCCTTACAGCGATGCCAAGTAGACTATCGTTATATCGAGGTGCTGAGATGTCTCTACGAAGCCGCTACGATGAGTGTCCGAGTACAGGACCAGCAGACTAAACCGATCCAACTGCGCAGAGGAGTGAGGCAGGGGGATGTCATATCCCCGAAACTGTTCACGAGCGCGTTGGAAGATATGTTTAAGACGCTGGACTGGAAAGACAAGGGCATCAACATAAACGGCGACTACATCTCCCACCTGCGATTCGCTGATGACATAGTCTTAATGGCGGAGTCGCTAGAGGAGCTGAACCGGATGCTGGACAGTCTAGCTTCAGCCTCCCGATGTATCGGTCTTGGCATGAATTTGGATAAAACCAAAGTCATGATCAATGCCCACATTGATCCAAGACCGGTGATCGTACATGGCCACCTTCTCGAAATTGTTTCTGAGTACACTTACCTCGGGCAGATTTTGCAGTTGGGTAAAAACAATTTCGAGAAGGAAGCCAAGAGGAGGATCCAGCTAGGCTGGGCAGCGTTCGGAAAATTACGTCGAGTCTTCTCGTCATCCATACCGCAATGTTTGAAAACGAAAGTTTTTAATCAGTGCGTCCTACCAGTCATGACCTACGGAGCTGAGACGTGGACACTCACGATAGGGTTGGTCCACCAGTTCAAAGTCGCTCAGCGCGCTATGGAAAGAGCTATGCTCGGAGTTTCTCTGAAGGATAGGATTCGTAACCAATTCATCCGACAGAGAACTAAAGTCATCGACATAGCTCAGAGAATTAGCCAACTGAAGTGGCAGTGGGCCGGCCATATTTCGCGAAGAACCGATAACCGCTGGGGTAAACGTGTTCTTGAGTGGAGACCGCGACTCGGTAAACGTAGTGTAGGACGCCCTCCGGCCAGGTGGGATGACGATCTGCGAAAGACTGCTGGCAGATGCTGGATGCGACAAGCCGAAGACAGGGCGCTATGGCGCTCATTAGGGGAGGCCTATGTCCAACAGTGGACTAACATAGGCTGATGATGATGATGATGATGATGATAGGTTTTGACTTGAATAAAGCTATTTTGCTATTTTGCGTTTTACGAACATTATAAATGTAAGAAACGTTGGTCTTCCTACAACTCAAATAAGGTTTGTAGTTAACCCGCTAACATTCAATGAAGCTATTAGAAAATATTTCGTTTAATTCATAAAATCGTTACATAAATAAGCAATGCTAAATGACGCTAAATGCTCACGCGCCATCTACAAACAGTTAAGTGCTCAGTTTTATATCCTTAATCATGTCTTTCTCTTAATAAAGTGGCATGTTATCGACCTTTTGCTCGTATTAAAAGCAAATAGATGTTTATTAATTCAGTCATTATCGCAAGATCGCAATATGCGAAGTTGTCTAGCTTTTATGATTTTCGTTACATCCTCGTTCGAACCTCCGCCCGCCCCTTTGTCCCCGCCATTAAGTAATATTTTGTTATGCGAATGAAATAAATAATTTAAATTATCTTATTACATTCAAGATAATCCTGTAATGTCAGTTCATTACAGGATTGTCTTCAATACACTACATCCGTTACAAATATATAAATAACATAACATGAAATGAACAGTAGTGAACGTTTTCTTCGTACGTTGTTTCTTGTTTTTCTCATTGTTATAGAATCTGATTAGCGAGTCTGACACATTTTTTTTAATTATCGCAATATGCAATAGCTTCAATAATCGTAAGTTTTTTTTATTTCAACCCTCACTTCTATTTCGTCATATACCCAGCTGCTTTGCCTGAACTAAAATTACTAGCTTCACCATATTAACACTTTCGCTGCGACACATGTGGTCTGCCGTCACCTGTCCTATGAAGGTTACGCTGGCAGTGAAAATTTATATTACGCCCTATTCGATATCCTCAATTCCAAAAACACATCGTAAACACTACTCCCGTATTTGTATTTCTAAGATACGATTAGGTATTTAAGTACATTCCCATTCCAATAAATATTATTAAGTTAGTTAACATTTTCTTTCGCAAGCATTAAGTACTTGAAATTCGATCAGGTCCGATTTGTTTACCGTTATGTTCCTAAATAAACGACCTCGCGTGCTAATGAAGCTGAATAGCTATGATGCTGTTAATACGAGAAATGGTAGCCGTTTGCTCGTATGTTAGAAATGTAGCTTACCTATACACTGCGCAAACTGGATGTCAAATGTTTGCAAACATAGATAGCTAGATCGAAGATAAATTCTATAATGCTCTCAACAAAACAATTTAAAGAAAAAAATTATGTGACAAAGGCGGTCTATTGTTCTAATTATACCAGACAATCGTGAAATAAACCAAGACTCTGACTTTTGTTAAAGAATTTTTTTTAATAAATTCGCACAATAACCTTTAAGAATTATGTTAAATAAAAAAAACTATTGGGTTTATTTTCTGTCAATTATTAGTTATTCAAGCACAGTATTTGTACAATATGCGTGATGCAGTGCAATGTCAATCAGAAGATAAATATTAATTTATGAATATTAGAAATTGTTATTAAAATTAGGACTTAGTAGATAGCATTCAGAAATACGCGTCTGCATTTTATCCATCTAGTCTGTATGTAAGAATTTTATAAAT
This sequence comes from Eupithecia pulchellata, assembly GCA_963931895.1. Classification (NCBI taxonomy): domain Eukaryota; kingdom Metazoa; phylum Arthropoda; class Insecta; order Lepidoptera; family Geometridae; genus Eupithecia; species Eupithecia pulchellata. The sequence continues at coordinate 6,765,369 of OZ007540.1, forward strand.
TTATAAATAAATACGTTGCTAAAACAGCGCGCTCAAAATAAATCCGGACCGCAACAGGTGTACAAGGAAATAAAAAATAATAAGTCAAGCAAGCTACAATTAAGATGCCACATTCAGCCAAAGAATGCGCATTAAATTGGTGCTGACTGAATATCGTACAATATTTCTGAGCGAGAGTTACGACCCGCGAAACTTCACGACCCATTGTACAAAGGTGTTCTGATCCTCATGATAAATGTACCGGCGCGTACGATATTGCCTCACACACAATGTGTTTGATTTATTACTTCATCGGGAATATATTTTTCGGGTCAAATGGACTCCCACTCACGACCTGCCCCGAGCTACTCAATGAAGACATCGTGAATGCGTTCATAAATCAATGGCAGCTGTACGTTTTTGATATATTTGTACTTTACCTAGTACATCATCAATACCAAAGACATTTATAACGGGATATTTACCATGATTAGATATTGGAAAACTCAAAACTCTAATAATGGTAAATATCCCGTTATGATAAATTATGATAAATGACTTTAGTGTTAATAACCATGATAGTTTCAAAAGTTTTATCATCAATACCATATCGACCACTTCAGAGTTATTCGGGACAAATGTATGTACATACATATACTGCTATACGGCAGATATGTTGTTTCGGGTGTACTGGTCGTTTTCTATACATAGTAAAAAATCTATGTAATATAACTATGATATTAAGTATATCAGTCATCGAGTGTCTATAACACAAACTCAGCTTAGCTTGGGGCTAAAAGGTGCTTGCCCAGAAATATTTCCTGCCTGTAACGTAGATTATAAAAAGTGATCCTAATGCACCGTCATTGTACCGCAAAAGAGTGGAATTCAACCCCTGCTTCTGTATTTCTAAATAACTACAAACTGCGGCTCTATTGTCTAACTCAACTGTTAATCGTAATCGGCTTCAGTTTGGCATTTCAAACCTAGCCTGGACTTCGATTGTCACTTTCGTATTGTGTAAATAGCTGAAACCAAAGACCAGTTGAATACCTCAGACCATACCGACAGCATTACAACTGGTAATCGGTTCGAAGTTCACTGGTAATGGATTTCAAGTTGGACAATATGGCTGCTGGCTCTCTTCAGACTGGAGTATCTTCTGGACCTTCGTGATACACCGGCGGCCACATCTTTACTTTCCATCAGGAGATTGTCGCCAATCGAAGGTTGTTTGTTAAAACCACCAAATGAGTAATCAGGCCCTAGATTGACGTAATTAATGGATTAAAAAATTTATTGGAACGAATATTACAAAGAAGCAGTTGAACTAACTGCAGAATGTTGAAAACAACGGGATTTTGATGATTTTGACATATCTCGACAAAGTAACTTTAAAAATAAGTGAGTCTCAATATTTTCAAGTAACCAAAACTGGGTCTTCGTTTTCTTCATCAATCACAGTCCAAAAAAATACTGCGTCAATCTCTTACGGAAGATGAATCAATCACGACTCCCAAGGTTGCAATTATCATAATTGAGATGCTCCTGTCAACTTTGCGCTTATAAGATACAAATTGATCAGTTGTTCATCAGTAAAAGAGCGCCTACGCAAGTCCATCGACACAAGTGCAATTTACTGGGCTTTCACACTTGCTACCAGCTAAATAGATACATATATATTTGAGACTTCAGACACAAATATACAAAATACAATAAAAGTATACACTACTTAAAAAATACAGTTTAAAACTATAATGAACAAACAACAGTTAAGTAGTATCATAAAATAAAATGTACCTAAAATTTCTATGGCCTTAAGTAAGCCGTTTGTGTAACCTTACATTTTCAGTCACAGGATCATTTAACCGTAAGTATTCATTCTTTTTTGCGCCACTTCACACTATAAATACTCTCCAAAAATTAATATAGGTATTTAAGAAACGTGTAAAGTTTTAACATCGGGAAAATAGGCAAATAAACGCTGTCAGTACTTGATATAATAAACACAATTTGATTTGTTCTGGCACTAAACTAAATACGACCAGATAAACCAGGTTTAACAATTACTATCATTTAAGGCAGCAAGTGAGAAAGCCCTTTACAACTGTAGGTGTACGAAACATAAATTCGATTTGTTAAATACCTAGTAACATGGGTCCTTAATTACATTGCGATAGGGTCCATTTCACCCACTTTGTTAATAAAGATGCCTTTAATGTCAAGGTAGGAAGATGCGAGAGGGGAAATGGGTCTGAGTCATCATCTGAGTCAGAAATGTCCGTGTAAAGGGAAGTCCTTGTAGGTCACTGGTATTTCACATCGAAAATAGGTTTTTTGCTCTTAAAAGTATGAGTTTAAACTTGGGATTTTTTATGTTCTGTGTGGTGATCTGGGTAAGGAAAGATTTGAATGTGTCAAGTACATAAAACAATGGTTGAGAAAACGGGTATTTTTTCTTTCTGAATGGGATGGATCCATTTTCAACTGATACATTCCATTCATCATCATCATCATCATCACCAGCCTATCATAGTCCACTGCTGGACATAGGCCTCCCCTAATGATAAACATTCCATTCATTAAAAAATTTTTATGTGACGAAACGAGACTGAGGAACTCCAATCTTTCATTCCTTAAGGCGTTTTTTGGATGTAAATGAATGTCGTCACCTATTTTATAAGATAAATAAGCGACAATAAGTTATTACGTTGAAATAAAAATAACTAAATTGTGTGATATTATAAGCTTATTTAATGCCCCTGAAATAGTTTATTTTTATATAATATAGGCCAAAAGATAATGGTTAAATGGGTTAAATTCATATCTTCTACCCTCAGTCCCGCCAAAATTGATTTCTTTTGGAATATTAGGTATTTTATTTCAAAACTTTACAAGGTTCCGTCCTGTTTTAATTGCGCGCGGTCATACAAACGATTTTATTCAGATACTCCTTTTCCTCGGTTAGACATACTAATGGCTGAGGGTCGGAACCCTTATGTAGGACCTTTGCCTGCACAATGTCTCCATCTGCAACGGTCTTCCGCAGCGCGTATAGCGTCGCTAATGCTCCAGCTTCGAGGGTTTATTTAAATAAAATGGACTAAAATGGACGTTTAATTCTATTTCATTCCTAAAGTACATTAAGAACTGTTAAACTAATAAGTGTTGAATTTCTATCGTAGAGCATTGCCGAGGCAATGGGAGTTTATGGTTAACATGACGAGTTATGAGGTCTGCGGCACCTCATAAAGACTGTTAATACAGCTTTAGGGGACTTGGACATGCGCTCGTTGATCGTTAAGGAAATCTTGGAGTAGGGAACAGAGTTCAGTAAAACAAAGTTTGGGTTATAGTTTGATGTAAACCCACGTCATCTATATCTATAGGTACCTACTTCTATACTTATTGGATTATAAAAAGAAAGGTTTGATTGTTTGTTTGGATTGAATTATGTTTTGAAACTACTGGACCGTTTTGAAAAATTATTTCATCATTAGAATACTACATTATTTCTGATAAACAACAAACTTGGGATCCGTGTGAAAAATTCAGTGATGACCCAAAGGGTGCAAAATTTTATAATTTTTAAATACTATTGTGAAGCCGGAACGAACCACTAGTGGATAATTTTTTTGGATAATAATCCTTTATTCATATATTTTAACTGAGAACTGTAAGGTTAACATATGAGTCATATGAAGATTACGACTCATTATATCTTCTGTGGTTTCTTAGTTATTTTTAAAATGACATTGAAATAACAGGAACTAACTAGAACTAGTTTCAACAATTGGAACAATTCAGCTAAATGCAGACTGTTGAAAACGATCTACAGGCTAACTGATCCATATCAATACTGGAAGCGTTAACAAAACGCTGGCTGCATTTCCCCGCTGTATGGAAATGCTGATGAGCAGCGTCAGATATTCAACAGCTCTTGGATGATTCGCTTCGATCAGGCGCTCTTGGAATATTAATTTTGTTGTACAATAAATAAACATGATCGATTATTCGAATTTATACAAGCTTTCACGCTGTGCTTGGATTTTGGTTTCCATAAACTATTGCCAAATCCTATCCTACCATCTTTTTTTCTTTCAAATTGCATTATGAGCGCAGAGTTTACCGTTTAGTTAATAAGACTTTTTATTTTTGTATGTATGTTAGTCTGTATGGTATTTGTTGATATGGGCCGTAGAATAAGTTTTTTACCATCCTTAACTGTTCTTATGAAATTAATGATACCTGAAATGAATGATTTATTATTATTATTATAACATTTGTTCAAAATTTTCAATAGCCGCAATCCGCTGTGCTTCTATGCCTTGCCATCTAGAACCAGGTCATTGTGTGCGCATGAATTACGGAACAGTATATCTGGATTGCGGTCTGCAACTGATGCGGCCGTTCATCAATGCAGTAACCGTCTTTGTGTCTGGGGTGAGGTACAGTCAACAACTAATTTTTGTGTACCTTCTGTTCCTGTGATAGTTATTGTGTTTTAGTTTGTTTTTGTTAGGGTAAAACTGTTAAATTATTTAATTTGGTTATTAGATAACTAAATTAAACGGTACCATGGTGAACGAATGCTTAAGTCAACAGTTTTGCATACGTAATAGATGCAGGAAGCATATGTCTGAAAACGCTGGCTCAGAAAGGAGGCACTGGGTGATAGACGGGCCATTGTTAGGGTAAAACCTTTTACCCATTTTATTTGGTTACTAGCGGCCCGCCCCGGCTTCGCACGGGTATTAAACAAAAATTTCAGAAATTATACACACTAAAACGATGGGTTTCACAGTTTTCATACGGATCTTTACTTTTTTTAACAGCATTGGGGTTTTTGACATTGACTCGACATTCCAAAACTGACAATGGCCGTAGAGAAAAAGCAAGCACCGTGCGCTATACAACCTCTTTTTCTATTCTGACGCGCCATAATAGAAAAAGAGGTTGAATATACAGCCCACGGTTCAATTATTGAATTTTTCATGCGGATCCCTAACTTTTTTGAAAATATTATATAGCCTATGTTCATCACGGAAAATTAAGGATTCTAATGGTGAAAGAATTTTTTAACTCGGTCCAGTAGTTCCGGAGCCTATTCAATTCAAACAAACAAACAAACAAACAAACAAACAAACATACAAACAAACAAACAATCAAATCTTTCCTCTTTATAATATTAGTATAGATATAGATAAAATTCCCAACGCTTCGTTGTTATCAGTTTTGCAAGGCATACGTGGATGCGAGAAGCACAAGACCGAATAGGCTGTGAAAGGAGGCAGTTGGTGATACCAGGCAAATACCTCTATAATTACGATGGTGATGAACAAAACCGTATGTCAGCTTGCTTCTTAGCGCACATACAAAAAAGAAATCAGGCTACTTGGGGCGGCCATCGCGTGAAAAACTGTCAACCGCTCGGGTAAATGTGTCCCACGCGGAGACTGCGACTAGGCAAACGTCGTCCTGTAGAACGCGTCCAGGTGCTGTTTATTGTTAAATAGATAAATTCTATTGCTTAAACTCTATTGCACCTTTAGCTTAGAAATAATGCGTCTCAAGCGATCGTTTTTGTAGTGTGTTGTATCAAAATAAATTAGTAGATGTTTAGGCGCTGACTGTACATCGCTAGTTTTATTACTATTGCGTGTGCGCACCGTTAAAGCCACAGATCGCGAGCTTCTTTAGATTCATTTGTTTGCTTTGCAAATTGATTCAGGGCTTAGATGTAGATTTAGTTGGGCTTTATGTTAATTAAAGATCGATGGGTCTTTCGTTAATTAAGGAGATTAACTAACGAAACAGTACCCATCGACACTTGGAATTCTGGTAAAAGCTAAAGGACAGGAACAAATAAAATTTTGAAAACTTAAGAACATTATACTCATATTTACATTTTATTCATCGAAGATAAGGGAAAGCCCTTATCTTCGATGAATAAAATGTTCCTTTGTTTCCAAAATTTTATTTGTGTAAGAAAAAATCATGAATTTTCTATAGATGAATAGTAATAATAATAACAGTCGCGAGCCAATCTAAGAACAGAACATTTAACTGAATTCAATATCTCAAATCGGTAGTCATTACAAACTTAAACCCAGTTACCTAGCTAGCATGCTAAGCTAACCGGGATAAACCGATATTCATTCTCATACCATTAAAAGCAGTTAAAATTGCAAATTGAAAATCAATTCCCAATCCTAGTTAGTATTTCCCAATCCTAGTTAGTTCATTCAGTATCGGGTAGTTCTCATAGTAAGGCTGTGCTCACTTGCTCTCCGCTACTTACGTACTGTTTACTGTTATTAACATCACTGTGAAGAGTTTGAAGTTACCGGTGCCAGATAACAACCTCAACTACATCTACAAATGTTTTTACCCTTGGGACGTTTGTTTTATTGAAGATATTGGAAGAATTCCGTGAGCATAAATCATAAACTTTATTTTTCTACCGTCATCTAAAATTTTGATGAGTGAATGAAATTAGACGGACAACTAGTCTGAATATTTTTGTTGCCAGCACTAAATACAACATTCTAGAGACATCTAGTAACGAGTGGCTCAACTAATAATTATCCAACCAACACCACCTATTGACAAGTAGCGTAATTAAACAACGCCATCTATCTAAAATATTTTTGACTAAGTTAGGATCGATATAGATCATGCCTAAGTTGGATAGATGTGGAACATGCGGAAAATTTATTTCACATGCAGATGGCGCTAGTTGTAACAAGTGCCCTAATATATACCATAGTGCCTGCATTAAGCTCCCGTCAGACGTCACGCTGAAAGAGAATTGGATATGCCCGGCTTGTAAGTCGAAGTTACCTTACCCTGACGACCAGTATTACACTCCTGAAAAATATGAGTTTCAGAAACCGACTCTATCACTGAGCTCAAGTCAAGTACATGAGGAAATGGAGACCAGTGGAATAAATTACGACGATACAGCCCATAATATTACTGAGGAATTTAAGACACAAGAGCTGGCCTTAGAAATAAGGCTTTTTCGCACCGAGATTGAGTCAGTTCGTTCTTGTTTGTGTGAATTCAAAGACCAGATCTCTAGCAGCTTGGAAGCGGTACGCGACGAAGTACGTGAAATAAGGCAAGACGTTCAGTCTCTCTCTGCTGCGTTTGAGATCTGCAACACTCGTATTGAATCTCTCGAATCCAGAGTACAAGACCTAGAAGCTGGATCTCAACTAAACTCACATAGTGAGATCATCGCTCAGCTGGAAAATTCCGTGACCAAGTTGGTGGATGAGATTGATGAAAGAGACCAGCGATCTCTCCAAAATGACGTCGAAATAACAGGTATACCTGAGCTTGAGGGTGAGTCGGTGCATCATATCGTGCTGGCTGTGGCAAAGAAACTGGGTTCCTGCCTAGACGAGCGTGATATTGTGAGTGCAAGGCGCGTAGGACCGCGCCGCGCCAACCCCTCGCTCTCGCCGGGCGGCAGTATCAGCGGAGGTATGACGGCGGCGGCGGCGGCGGTAGGGGCAGTCTCAGTGCGTCCGCGCCCAATCGCCATCAGCTTGACACGTCGGATTCTCCGCGACCAGCTGCTTAAAAACGCGAGAGTACGTCGAGGTGCTACTACTGAGGATCTGGGGCTGCCCCTGCAGTGTCACTCGCATCTCTACGTGAACGAGAGACTCACTAAGAAAAACAGAGTGCTTTTCGGGAAAACCCGTGACGCTGCCAGGCGCATGAATTGGGCCGCGCCGTGGACCAGGGACGGCCGTATTCTCGTCAGGCGGGATCAATCCTCCCCTACCATGATGATGAAAAATGAATCTGATCTGTTGCGTGTTTTCGGTAGTGGTTTTTCCAATACAGCTGAACAGTAGTAAAAGTAATGGTTACTGTTCTACAATATACATAGAGTCTTTTAACTTATTATATAAAATGCATATTTTATCTACGCTTATTTTGTCAGGATTTGTTTTTATTTATGATTTTTCACTTAACACTACAGTTGATATTCTGTACCTAAAGGCTATACTATGTAACTGTTTATATGTTTTGTTTAGTTTAATATCGCTATGTTTAGAAGAGTATGATCCCTATGTTTATGCTATTTTTCCCCTATTTATATTGCTGCCGAAAATAATTGAAATAATTTTACTACGAAGTAAGTCTAAGAAAGTTAGTACACTTAGTACTACTATGTTATCTGCTAGACTGCGACACATAGAGATGGCTAAGTTGAACACTTTTTACTGTTTTGTTAATATCCTGTATCGTGCACAAGCATTTGTAACTGTACCAGGTTCACGCTTTATTAGCAAGTTTTACCTACTTAAATTAAAATGTTTATGATGGCTAAATATAAGCTTTTAAAGTTAGGTCTCTATAACGCTGGTTCACTTGGTACAGGACATGATGACTTTCAAATAGCCATGGCTCGGTTTGAGCCTGACATAGTTGCTATTAACGAGACTTGGATTAGGCAGGGTGAAGAGGCGCGAGCACCTAGAGTCCCGGGGTACCGTTTTCGACATTCGCCTCGTCCCGCCGAAGTGCGCGGTGGTCGTGGAGGGGGTGTTGGTTTCTATATTAGAAATGGAGTCCAGCTTCGCAGGTTAAATGTGCCTAGTCTCACCATAGAACAGATGTGGTTCTCTACCTCAGTTAATGGTCGTCGGTTGGCTATAGGAACAGCCTATCGCCCACCATGGCTAAATATTGACACATTCATAGACGCATTAACAGAGTCCGTCACTTTTTTCTCTAATTATGATCATCTCATATTGATGGGTGATTTCAATATTAATATGTTGGATAAAAACAATAGAATGACTAAAAAATTTATACAGTTTCTACAGTACATAGATCTAGTCCAATATGTGAATGAACCAACACATTTTACCCATGATTCCCAAACATTGATAGATTTAGTCTGCGCCAATGTGGATATACGTGATGTAACCACATCTAATATCTCCGGCTCAAACGGTCATGCCATGATAAACGTCACCGTTAATTTAAAAAAAAGTAAAACTAAACGTAAATATATAACTTATAGACCAATCAAATACATGAACTTAGAAGATTTTAATGAAGACCTTAATAGTATCAACTGGTCAACTGTTACTAATATGAACTCTGTTGATGAAATGCTTCACAACTTTAATTTAATAATTTTAAATATTTTTGACAAGCACGCTCCTATAAAAAACGCCGTCATCAAAAAAAGAAATCTTCCCTGGATCACCGATAACATGAAACTTATATACAAGCTACGGGAAGAAGCATTTGTTAAATATAAAAAAGACAAAACAGATACAAGTAAAGAATATTTCAAGAACTTAAAATCATTAGCTAATACTAGTCTCTTTAATGAAAAAAAGGCCTATTTTGATCACCACATTAATTCTGTTTGTCACAATTCAAAAGAGTTGTGGAAAAACCTTAAAAGTAATATTCTTCCTAATTCCGATGACCATGATATTCTTCCCGATTATTTAAGTAACCCCAATGACATCAATAAGTATTTCCTTGATGTTCCTGCATCCAATATGGTTCCAAGCTTTGAAATTGATTATTTTGAAAACCATAGATTTGGTGATTCGGTTTTCTCTTTCCATACAGTTGAGGAGACGGAAATAGCTAAACATATACTATCTATCAAATCTAATGCACAAGGGTATGATGGCATTACTATTGATATGATTCTCCTGACGCTTCCACAAACCCTTAATGTAATCACGGCCATCATTAACAGCTCTATTTTAACTGCTCGATTTCCCACTTCTTGGAAAACAGGACTAATAACACCTATACCTAAAACTTCTAATCCCACCACATTGAAAGATCTGCGGCCCATTAGTATTCTCCCCTGTTAACAGCTAATCCTGAAATTTTCATTCTTGACCAACGTTTGGAAAGAGTTTCGGAAGCTAGAAATCTTGGGATCGTTTTTGACAGTCACCTTCGTTTCGAAAGTCACGTGTTGAATCTAGTTAGAAGTTGTTTTTATAGACTAAAAATTTTATACAAAATTAGGAACTTGCTACGGGAAGATTTACGCATTATTTTGACGGAAAGTCTAGTTTTGTCTAAATTAAACTATGGTGACACTCTCTACGGGCCTCGTCTTCTTTCGTCATCTCAACGTCTTATTCAACGGATTCAAAACGCATGTTGCCGTTTTTGCTTCCATATTCCCCCTCGTACACATGTGAGCCCTTTCATAAATCAGGCTGGTCTTTTAAACATGGAATCGCGCCGAACTCTACATTTAGCGACTCTGGTGCATGAAATTATTAAATACAAGCGCCCTAAGTACTTATTCAACAAATTTGAGTGGTCCACGTCACGGAATCTCTACCGTACTCGTGCTTCTTCGTTCTTGCTTGTAGTTAAGCTGCATAAAACCACTGCATTTAGAGGAAGCTTCCGCTACCAGGCCACGAAGTGTTGGAATAATTTACCACCTCCATTACGGCAACCTGTTTCGAAGTCTACTTTTAAGCGTAGACTTAAAATGACACTTCTAGCCACACAAATGGATTGATAGCGGAGGCTCTCTAAAATTAAAATTATTTTTATTAATCCTGCAAATATTATAATTCAAACCTTCTAGTACCAAAATAAGCGATCGCGATTAGTCTTCTAGTTTAGTTTTTTTTATTTTCCTCTTTAGTATCGTATTTGATATTTATCATTTTTCATATTTTTTAATATCTTTAAATATGTTAAATCCCAAACTGTACTTAATTCTTAAGACAATCAATTAATAGAAACTCTAATTAGAATTACCTAGTACTTACATAGCTTTACTTCTTTTATATTTGTTTTGCTACCTGTTACTGATTGTGGGAACCGGCGGAAGAACAGCGTTATGTGTATTCACAGTGCACGTAGCTTTATGCTGAGCCGGCTCTCAGTTTTTAATTTCAATCATTAATTGTATCATTAACGTATAGGTGACTATTATGGCATTTCCTCGATGTTATTCACCGTAACCATAATAATTAGGCTGTAAGTAGTACCTAGCTAAAAAATTGTGATGTTTATCGATTGAAGTTAAAAATAAAATTATTTTCTTTCTTTCTTTCTTTCTTATTTTTAAACGAGCAGCACTATACAGGGTAATTTATTTTACGAGCCTCCTTAAACACCGACTATAATTTGAAGCAATACAAATATAAAGGTATTCAAACAAAACGGTTTACAATTGCTCTAAATTACGCCACGCGCTATCACAGTTATTTTTGGGCTTGTGAAGTGTAAGTACAACGATAAGAAAGCTATGTATACACTAGCCATAGGTTTAAAATTGATAAAGAATAGAATAGAAAAACATTTATTCAGACACGGGTACATAGACAAAAAAATCAGTATAAAGTAAACAAACAAAAACATGTATAACATAAAGGTACTTAAGTTTAAATTATTAAAATTATATAATGTCTTATGTTTTAAATAATAAAAGAAGAAAGGTTTAAAAAAAACCGAAGTTCATATGCCACGTTAGATGGCGAAGCTAATTCCTTGACCAAAATATAACCCAGCATTCCGATCACCTGTGTTGCCAAGCTTAATATAACTCTGTGAATTTTTCTTACTAGACAACTCCTAAAAACAACTTTGGGCTGACCAAGGATTTAAGCCCGAGAACTCACTGTCAGTGGTTGAAGTTCACCGACTAGCTTGGTGTATCATCAACCTTAGTTACATATACATATTTCGCCTACGGGCTAATGGGAGATGGCCGAATAACTAATGTTGAAGCTATTATTTATTTTTCATTAGCTTGTGTGTGGAGAATCAGTAATAGACTTGATTCATCTACCGAAAACAGTAGATAATGAATTGCTATGGTTGGTAGCGGATGGTAAGTATTGAAAGCGAAGGGAGGTATACTTTCCCGAGTCGCAGAGGAAGCAATAGTAATAATAGGAAGAATGAAGTAGGTAGTTAGACGTTTGGTATTCTCATAAATAGTACTATCAAAATAGGCTAATCACACCAATAAAAAATAATTAAGGTGAAAAAATAAGTTTAATACCAATTCCGCGTTAAACCTTATCTGATAAGATCCACGAAAATGCCATTCCGCGCTAAGTTTACATAAGGAACCCAAACTTTTATGAAAATATTCTAGCCTATATTCATCAAGGATATTGTAAGATTCTAATGAAGAAAGAAACTTATCGAAATTAAATATTTCAAAATTTATATGAATTATTGATAAAAAGAAGTCATCATCATCATCATCATCAGCCCACTTTAGTCCACTGGACATAGGCCTCCTCTAATGAGCGCCATAGTACCTTCATAAGGGGGTAGTGCCAATAACCCCCACGCTGGGCATGCGGGTTTGGGATCGCAGTTCGGTGGATTTTTTTGGCAGAGGGCGCTGCTGCCCACCCCCCGGTGTGTGTTAGTCGCCTCCTACGACACCCACGGGAAGAGTTAGGGTAGTGAAATTCTATACCGGCACCACATGGCAGTAGGTATCAATGTTTCATCAAATAAGAATATCCTTTGCATAACAAAAAACTCATTAATAACCCTTGAGATGATTCATCATCATCATCATCAGCCTATGTTAGTCCACTGTTGGACATAGGCCTCCCCTAATGAGCGCCATAGCGCCCTGTCTTCGGCTTGTCGCATCCAGCATCTGCCAGCAGTCTTTCGCAGATCGTCATCCCACCTGGCCGGAGGGCGTCCTACACTACGTTTACCGAGTCGCGGTCTCCACTCAAGAACACGTTTACCCCAGCGGTTATCGGTTCTTCGCGAAATATGGCCGGCCCACTGCCACTTCAGTTGGCTAATTCTCTGAGCTATGTCGATGACTTTAGTTCTCTGTCGGATGTCTTCGTTACGAATCCTATCCTTCAGAGAAACTCCGAGCATAGCTCTTTCCATAGCGCGCTGAGCGACTTTGAACTGGTGGACCAACCCTATCGTGTGTCCACGTCTCAGCTCCGTAGGTCATGACTGGTAGGACGCACTGATTAAAAACTTTCGTTTTCAAACATTGCGGTATAGATGACGAGAAGACTCGACGTAGTTTGCCGAACGCTGCCCAGCCTAGCTGGATCCTCCTCTTGGCTTCCTTCTCGAAATTGTTTTTACCCAACTGCAAAATCTGCCCGAGGTAAGTGTACTCAGAAACAATTTCGAGAAGGTGGCCATGTACGATCACCGGTCTTGGATCAATGTGGGCATTGATCATGACTTTGGTTTTATCCAAATTCATGCCAAGACCGATACATCGGGAGGCTGAAGCTAGACTGTCCAGCATCCGGTTCAGCTCCTCTAGCGACTCCGCCATTAAGACTATGTCATCAGCGAATCGCAGGTGTGAGATGTAGTCGCCGTTTATGTTGATGCCCTTGTCTTTCCAGTCCAGCGTCTTAAACATATCTTCCAACGCGCTCGTGAACAGTTTCGGGGATATGACATCCCCCTGCCTCACTCCTCTGCGCAGTTGGATCGGTTTAGTCTGCTGGTCCTGTACTTGGACACTCATCGTAGCGGCTTCATAGAGACATCTCAGCACCTCGATATAACGATAGTCTACTTGGCATCGCTGTAAGGATTGTAGAACAGCCCAGGTTTCAACGGAGTCAAAGGCCTTCTCATAGTCCACAAAAGCCAGACACAGGGGCTGATTATACTCTTCGGACTTCTGTATAATCTGCCTCACTGTGTGAATGTGGTCTATGGTACCATATCCTCCGCGAAACCCAGCCTGCTCCGGTGGCTGAAACTCGTCGAGTCTCCTGGCGAGACGGTTCGATATAACTCGTGAGAAAAGCTTATAGACGTGACTTAGGAGCGAGATGGGTCTATAATTTTTAAGAAGGGTTTTATCTCCCTTCTTAAAAAAGAGCACTACCAAACTCCCACTCCACGCCTTTGGAGTTCTCCCACTGTAAAGGACTGCGTTGAAGAGGCTCTGTAACTCCTGTATAACAGGGTATCCTCCAGCTTTCAAAAGCTCTGATGTTATTCCGTCCTCACCGGGGGCTTTTCCATTTTTAAGCTGCCTCAGAGCTAACACGATCTCGTCTTGACTGATGTCTGGCAGTTCGTCGGTATAGTGGCGTATCAAGGTGGCTCTAGAATCGTGGTCGACTACTTGGGAACGGGGAGCATGTGCAGCGTATAAACGGCCATAAAAGTCCTCTATCTCGGCCGATATCTCCGGCTTCGACAATACGGTCCTTCCGTCGTGCGTTGAAAGCTTCGTCAGGTGGCTCCTTCCAAGCTGCTGAGTGAATACTTTGGACCCTCGGTTTCGCTCTATCGCCTCTTCAATGAGACGTGTATTGGAACTCCGAAGGTCGCGTCGTACCATCTTCGCAATTCGCTTGTTCAGGTCTGACCTCTCTGACGAAGTCGCTTGGGTGGTTTCCCGTCTTTTTGTCATCAGCCCAAGAGTCTCATCCGAGAGTTTGGACTTCTTACCAGTACGCTGCTTTTTGCAAAACTTGATGCCCTCGTCCCTCAGCGTTTCTACCAGATTGTGTAGGGTCTCGTCAGCGTCATCAGTGGGTTCCAAGGCAGCGAATCTATCCCCGAGAAGCTGCTGAAACTTCTCGGTGCCCGCCATGATTTGGATTGGGTTCGGTCGGAGCGTGGACTTCATCAGACGGTTTCTTTCAAGCTTCAAATTTATATTCAGAGAGCCTCGAAGGAGTCGGTGATCAGATCCGGTATTGAACCTGTTGATCACTGAGACATCTCTGAATATATGCTTGCTATCCGTCATGATGAAGTCGATCTCATTTTTAGTCACAGAATCGGGACTCCGCCATGTCCACTTCCTTTGGGGCTGTTTCTTAAAGAAAGAGTTCATTAAGAACAGCCCCTCTTTCTCAAGGAAGTTGACGAGCATTTGTCCCCTGTGATTTCGAACACCAAAACCATGCGGGCCTATTCGGGATTCGTTGCCAGTCTGGGTTCCCACCTTGCCGTTAAAGTCCCCCATAACAACGTTGAAGTGAGCCTTGGTGGTGTAATGTAAGGCTTTGGATATGTCTTCGTACATATCCTCCACTTCATCATCCGAGTGTGCCGAGGTCGGTGCGTAAACCTGAATGACCTTCAAGCTGTAGCGCTTAGACAGCCGAAGGATCAGGTACGCTACCCTGGTCGACACACTGGAGATTTCTTCGACGTTGTTAGAGAGGGCCTTATTGACGAGGAAACCTACGCCACCCTGGGATGTTTTATCACCCTCGCGAAAGTAGAGAAGATGGCCCGAGTCTAAGGTTACAGTGTCCTCCCCCTCTCTACGGACTTCACATAACCCTAGAACATGCCATTTAATGTTCTCTAGCTCCACTTCCAACTGCGCTAGATGGTGATCAAGCCTCAGAGTGCGTCCGTTAAACGTTGCCAGGGTCAGTGTGTGTGGGGTGTGGTAGCCTAATGTAGCCCGGAGATTCCTAGCACCCCCTGCCCCGCCGTTACCGTGGCCGCTACCATGGCCAGGAATAGCGAGGCGGCCGGGAACTGGGGGCCATTTTGTGGCGGTTCTTATCATTGGGGGTATTGCCCATAATCCCCACGCTGGGCATGCGGGTTGGGGATCGCAGTTTAGTGGAGTAGTTAGCAGCGCCGCCCCCTGGTGCGTTTCCCTTAGTCGCCTCTTACGACACCCACGGGAAGAGTTGGGGTGGTGAAATTCTATATTATGCCGTCACCACACGGCAAGAGATGATTTACATTCGCCAAATATTACAAAACGTTTCGTAAACCACTATAACAACATATTATTTAACTATATACTGTAACGTACATTCACGCACGAGATCATTCTAATAGAATGAATGAACATAAAAAGATTATATAGATGGATGGTGTGCCACATCGGAAGGTCGTTAGATGCAGCGGGTTATTCTATAACTTCTTGATTGGACGAGAAATTCATTAAAAAGATGCAGTTTCTAAAATAAGAATAGTTATAATCCCGCATATCTGTTCATATAAAGAAAAATATAAATTTTTAGGGTGATCACAGCTTGGCGGGAGATTGTTTTTTTTTTGTAGTTTTAAAATATTTTCGGCTTGGTATAGGGAATAACATAAATGGATAATAATTTTTTTATAATCGTGTAGAAAAGCTAACTTCGGTCCACTGTTATTTCTGAGTATTTGGGAAAATACAAAACTTTGGGCATGCCTAATTGCATGCTAAAGTTATTAAATCTGAATATGAATCTGGTTATAAACTTCCTGGCGCACCTTCGTAGCAGAATACCCCGGCGGATCATTAGCGGCGCGTGCGCAGCGTGTGCCGCAGAGCCATTAGATTCGAAACAGCGCTCGTTGCTGTGTTAGTACTACTCGAGGTTCTATTGGATATCTTCACGCAGATTCAATTTACTTTGCATTGATTTTGTTTATATATATCTATGGTAGTTTAGTAATTAGTTTTTATTGTACCCGATTTCTTATGATGAGTGATTTTTGAGAGCACCTATTAAAAGAAACTCACTCGTTAAAAACAAAAAACATGGGTTTTAGCACTTGCGTTATTTTGTTATTATTTTCGCTATGTTCTACACTTCTGTTTGTATAGATTTCATACAAAATTGGCATAACGCTTATATAAACTTATGCGATTAGAACACATTATAATAAACATTCACGGGCATTTATCGCGTTAAGCTTTTTTCTGTTGTTTCAACAGGTATCCTATAAACACCTTTGTAAACCTGTTGAAACGTCGGGAAAAATAGGTTTTTAACGTGCTAAAGTCCATCTTCGTAAACCTTCAAGTTAACCGTTTTATTATAAGAAAAACATGGTTTAAACTACTGATCATCATTCTTATTCCTTACTTTAAAGAATCCTAGCTTTAAAAAAACAGAGGACAGGATATCAACATTCTGAATGGTTAGAAATTTCTCCAGGTTCCAATATATTGTACCTCTACAGCAATCAGTTATCAAACTTGCACCGCGTATCTTATCTTTCAATCAATGTCAGACTCATCCATTACTATCTCCATAACAGGTATAATCATCATTGTTAGGGTCAGCCTGCTGCTGTCAGCTTCTCCAACTGCAGGGAGATTTGATGATATCACTTACCTGTGCGTAAAAGGGGGTACCCCCTTTTACGCACAGGTACCCACCCTCCCCCAATAATTTACGCATCCGATGACAAAGTGACGTAATTTTTGTCTATTCTACATTAGACAACAAAGCCCGTGCTTGCCCTACTGGACCAAGTGTATATAGTGTATAGAGACAATAAAAAATTGCCAATGGACATAATATATTTTCATTAAAATAGAATTACCATTCTACGGCTAAATTCTAATAATTCTGTAGTATTTTAATATAATTTGCAAATGCGTATATTAGACATTATTATAAAAATCGTACCAGCAAGACATTTTTAAGGACGTTGAAACTGGTCGGTGAGTCAACTCTCGAGGGTCAGGCGGTTGGTAATAAAACAATCAAATACATATACAATCAAATAGATAGTCTTTGACCATTTTAGCTTGAAACCTTGACAGCCCTACCCTGATCCGTGTAATTTGGCGTGTATTTTCATCGCGCCTCCGCCCACTGGCTGGCCATCAATCAACCGCTCGCGCCGGTCCATTCGTTACCACATGACATTCTAATGCGTCAGGTTTCGCAAGGGCCAACATTTGACCGTCTAGAGTCTAGACGAGCATTGTCTTAGCTGTCTTTTGTTTTGGCGATCTAGTTTCAAATTTTGAATGTTGTATTTACAATTTATGGAATGCTTTAAATGTTTTGTTTGTTTTCTATGTGCTTGAACTTTTTAGGGTAACTTTTAATATAGGGTTGCCTACATCTGTAAAACATTGGAAGAAATAGTTTTTTTTGATAGAATGAAAAGAAAATATTTTGTTATTTCTTATAATTGTTGAAGCTAAGACGAGTGGCTATAAAATTCAGCTACTTTCTTAACTTAAAATAATTTAATTAGATAAGGAAGTTGAAAATTTGCATGAGTTAACAAAAAGCGTTAGCTCTAAAAAGTAATGGTGCACCGTACGAGTTTTTTTAGCTGTACCATATTTGTACACAGTACCCTATTTCTCTCTATTGCGAACATTTGTACCTCAGATGGGCTGGGAGCGATACATCATAGAAATGTGGACTGTTCGCCCACACAAATACATAGCTAATGCTAGCGTTGAATGCATTATGGACCTGCTACATGGTCGATTCCTTCCTATCCGACCAATCACAATGTTTGAAGTACCCACACACAGACAGAGAAAGTACTCGTAAGAGTAGACGAAAAAGTGATAAATTAGTAATTTATTTTGGAAGTATTTCTGTGGTATCCAGTGTTTACGTTAATCAAGATAAGTGCCCCGCGCATAGTATCTCAGATGTTGGTATTCCTTAAGCACACAAATTAAACTAACTTAATTTAGTTTGTGTGCTTTAAGAATACCACTTCACTTGCATCTTGTTCAATCTTAATTGAAGGATTATCTTCTAACTGCGAATTGGAAGATTATCAAGAACTTTCGCTCCATTACATGGTTTGACGAAGTTGGTGTTCTGATCATCGTATTGTTTTTCAGAGAACGCCATCCTAGTGTGTAAAAGAGGTTGGACCGACATAAAGTTTCGTGTATACGTAACTTTAGCGCCTAGATAGCAGCGGATGTTACGAAAACTGTTCTCGGGATAAACATTGGTTTGTATTAACATACTCGTTGGTTATTATCGGCGGATCAGTGAGTTATTGTCTGTTTATTGCCTTCTGTATATGGCGTTGAACAAATAGAAGCAAAACGCTATGCAGGAAGTTAATAACCGGTGTTTTCCGGTTTTTCAATTCTTGACTTCGGTTTTAACTTGGCTAATAGATATAAAATAGAACCTTGTGCAAATGCTCAGATAAAAATATAAAGTTAGAATAGAGAAAGCTTCGAAACTAGATTTTCGAGATGAAGTTATTTTATTTGCCGAAAAATACTTACATACAATTACTACTTAGAAGATTGGAAAAAAACATGTCAACGTGACCCAAGTAAAATGTACCGTTTTCTAAAATTCGGTACATTTGATAATGGGCAATAAGTGCACACTCAGTAAAAATACGCAAGCTCGTCGTGACCATTGCGAGAATTACGTTACTTTCAACCATAATTTATTTCTCAGTCAGAAGAGAAAACAATTTTGATAAATAGAACGCTGCTGTTTTCACTATAAATGGAATTTACTGCGAGCGCTTCTGAAATCGGACGAATTCTCTCCTGTTGTTAGTTCGCGACTATGGAGTTTTAATTATGTTTATTCTATGAAGGCACGTAATGGTAAATTCCGAGTTCAATCCTCTTTGTTTTGAACTTTTTGGACTCACTAAGTTAAAGTTTGTCTCCATTCTAAAATCGAAATTCGTTAATGTTTGCGTTTACTTTTGCTTTTTGTACATCAGAAGGTCAGCAGAGTTCAAAGGCATTATAGGAATCTCTCAGAATCGATTAGGAATGCTATTCGATTAAATATTCATTGGCGATGTTCGATGATCTCGATAAATCGATGAATTGATTCCACTATGATTGTCCGAAATGGCGCCGTCAACGCATTGAATTTGAATACAATCCAAACAAGTGTTCGTTTTAGCTATAGATGTATTTTGTGTTTAGGAGCAGAACTAAATACAGTGCGCTATTATACATTCTTTAGGAAATTTGCTGACGGTATGTGGTTCTTGTTTTTGGCGATCATAAGAGAATACAGGCACCTATCTATTCTGCTAATGTAAGGGGCAGTTATACACCTACCTGTAGGTACTGGTATAACGCATGACAGACATATCGGGACATCATATCTCCTGAATCCAGCCGGGCATTTGGGAATCACACACAACACTCAAGGAAGTTTAAAAATATTTATTAACACTCAAGGCCACTAGCCGAAGTTCAGAACAGTTTGCTATCTTGACAACTTTACACGATAAATACCGAGGGAACAGGGCGCGTTCGTTCAACAGCGCGCAAAACGGTCTAGTTCGAGTCATTCGTAGTTTTTCGGAACGCTCGGCAGTGCATAACTACCCTCAATTTGACAGCGATATCGAATAAAGTAAGGTGCAAATCAGACACATATTGCCATATCGAAGAAGTCAAGAATAAAGTAAGGTGGGAAAATAGACACATCAGTTGCTTTGATATAACTTTTTAGCCTAACAACAAGATGACTTATCTCAGGTAAGGCTTTGTTTTTTTTGTTATTTTTACAACCAACATAGGTACATATTATTTTTTGTAGCAATATAGATTACATGAAGTGTAATAAATTACCTATTTAGGTAAATATTAATAAATACGGCGGATCTTTTTAAATTTTGAACTTAGAGTAATAAGACGTAGAGTGATAATTTCACACAAAAATTCCGCTCGAAGTTGAAGCAACAAAACAACCAATGTGTGCGTAAGCGGCTCGTGATTACATTAGCCGACACGCACATAAGCGCACAAATAATGTTGCAAGCTATCAACATTTACCCCATAAATTAGGGAAATTGTAATAATTGTAAGGAGTTTATGATAATCATTTTTCTGTTAATATTACATACTCTATGGGCGTTTATATAAAGGTTAAGTAGTTAAGTCGAGTAGTAAGTATGACAAAAGTAAAATCATTAAATTAAACAATACAATAACAAAATACTTTATTTATAACACAAGAAAAAGAATATAATAACAAAAAAACAGGTACAATGGGCGGCCTTATCGCCTAGAAGCGATAAGACAGGCAACCTTCGGATGAAATTAATTATGTTAATTAAAGATCGTCAAAAAATATACAAAACCTCTGGTTTTAAGGATGACACTGTTTACACAGACACTCTGTATTAACTTAAAAATCCAGGTAAGATAAGAAGTAATCAAGTAACCCTTATAATATTTGGCAAATAAAAGTACCTACCAGTGGAAAGTAGAAATAAATAATGCGGGACAATCCACACAGCATCATCTAGCCCCAAGCTAAGCAGAGATTGTGTTGTGGGTACTAGATGACAGACATAAATACTTAATACAAAATTACTATACTTAGATAGATATTTTTTTACTATACATAGAAAACGACCAGAACACCCGAAACAAATATTTGCAGATCTTACAAACATTTGTTTCGAGGCGGGAATCGAACCCGCAACCTACTGCGCCACAGGATGATCTTCACCCACCGCGCCACAAAGGTCGTCAAAAAATAGACAAAACCTCTGGTTTTAAGGATAACACTGTTTACACAAACACCCTGTATATTTTACTTAAAAATCCAGGTTAGATAAGAAGTTACCCTAATAATATTTGGCAAATAAATGTGCCTACCAGTGGAAAGTAGAATAGACAAAACCTCTGGTTTTAAGAATAACACTGTTTACACAAACATCCTGTATATTTAACTAAAAAAACCAAGTCTGATAATTAGTATAACCCTAATAACATTTGGAAATTAAAGTACCTACCAGTGGAAAGTAGAAATAGACAAAACAAATAAGTACGGGGTAAAATATTTTTCGCTCGTAGCTAGCAACATTTTTATGTAATGGCGTCTGTTTTGTTTACAATTAGTTTTTGTGCCTAAACGGATGTTTTACTCGATAATGTGTTGTACTTACCTATGAAATGGAATCTTTAATTGTTTCTGGTGATTATGTGAAGAGTTGTGACACCCTTTCACTGCACAGTATGTCATTTTTATTGAAAAATTACGGAGCTCTTCCCAGTTAGTGTTGACCTTGAGCACTGACGCGTCGAGCGATGTAGGAAGCCTTTAAAGGCTCCCTTGAAACACCTTCATTTCGCGTGCGCCTACTAGGGTTCTAAGTTTAGTTATTCTAAGATTTTGAAGTTATTTGACTGTGTAAGTAGGTATATGTATATTATAATAATCTTTAAAATAAAATAAAATTTATTTTTTTGTTGTATTTTGTAAGTTATGTAGTAAATATATATACATATATATCAATCTATATAGTATTTTGTATTATTGTATATCAGTGATTTTACCTATAACACAAGCAGTACCTATGTAAAGTCCAGCATTATTTTATCAAATACAGTTGTGGTTTAAGAACTTCATTTATCAATTATATTATGAATTACAAAAATCACTTAAAAATGAGAACTTATATTGGATTACTGGATAATTATTTCTATTATTTCAATTACAATTAGTTGACAAGCGTGCTACAAAGGTAATAAAAAATTAGTTACGTTGTTGCCTACGATCGTGGCACAGTTCATACCTGTCTCTTCACCTAGCGTTATCTAACACCCCTCTCAGCAGATCATAAGATTGTTCTCCATTCAGATGCTATCTAGATCTAGGAGCAATTTGAGACTGGCGTCCGGAATGTCAGCTTATCAGCACAGACGGCGTCAAAGGAAATAACTATTTTCCGCTGGCCGTGTTGCAAGGGTTTCGGCTTCTAAATGGGCATGCTGTTAAGTTGTCAGATAGAAGGAATGCTTTGGATGTTTGTGTGTCATTCTAATTCGTAAGGGAATATACAAATTGGCAATAAATCAAAAATTATTCACAAGTTGCCCGTGGTAGGTTTCTTTTTAATACCAAAGATAATAACAATAATATAACAGAGCCGAGTTAGAAGTAGTAGTTACAAACTGAGATTATTTACAATCTAAAGGTAGGTCAACTGATTTACATCCATATCGATTGAAGCGTCCTCTTTCTGGGCAGAGTGGTCGTTGTTATGATGGGGATCGTGCTAAAGGGCCGCTTGTGTCATGCGCCACCATCGTTCCTTATTGGTTGCGTTCCAACCATCAATTTGGAGTCCGGCCACAGGACCTTTTACTCTCCATTCTACCGGATAGGTAAGCTAATTTAATTTAATTAGGCTTTTGTGTTCCAATAGTTAAGTACCTACTAGCTTTAGTTAATTAAATTTTTATATGAGTAAGATATACCTATTAGGTTTTGTTTTGGTTGCGTGTTTACATATGTAGTTTTTCTCTGCGGGAATGACATGGTCAGGTTGAGAAATCTCCCTGAAAAAATTCAGAAAAAAGGGGTTTGGCGGCCGCGTTTGTCCAATCAAAACATGTCACTAGGGTTTTTCTAAAAGTTTGGACGCCTGATATTAACACGATCTTTTCGCAGTTTTCGAAATTCGAACCAACGTTCCAAAAGTTTGCACAAAAAGTATCTATACGTTCATTTACGTTACAATTCTTCCACAAGATATAACTTACTCTAACCATGCAACACCGTGAATAAATTCAAATTTCTCTATCTGTATTTGGTCAGTGGATGCAGTGCGAAACTAACGCTAGTCCGAAATGACACCGGATCGCTGAGGGCGGTCGGCTTTGTTCAAATACCGTGCCAACGACCTGTGCGTAACCTATACTTGTAGGGATGCTACTTGTCATAGAACTATTGAAACTATGAAAATTACAATAGTTAGAAAAGTAAAATAATTGCAACTAAGATCTACACTCTATTCGATGTTGTGTAATTGATTGTAATAAGGGTAACTTCGAAGCTATTATTTAAAACGACAGCGGCTGTTGATGGGTAGTTATGATTTTTCTAATGTACTTTTATATTGAAACTATGAATATTACCTACTTGACAGAATAAAAGAACTAAAACTAGTATTTAAAGTAGATTTTTTATAATCTAAGCCGTGACCAGAAACCAGTGCCTAGAATGCTGCCAGCCAATTTCGTAAAAAACGGTATACGAAGATTTTGAAATTATGTACTTACTATTGTATATTGCTATCGACAAGCATAATGAACGAAATCTTGGTGGTCCACCAATGCTGGATGATTGGCAGCCTCAGACCAGGGCAAATAGTATTCAAATGTAAATCCAATTTTATGGTGGTGCAAACATGGTGACAGTTCCGTAGGATAAAAAAAATATAAGGAATTTAGTATTGCAATTGATGTTCAGTATTTTTAACACAAAAATATATAGTAAATATCTACCGTCAATATTGCCACTCGGGTGCTTCGAATCTGCACTTTAAATGGATCTCCTATAAATTTGAACTTTCTCATTGTTCAAGTGACTCCCTAACAGCCTTCAGGTTACGATTATCTTACATCAAAATCATAACAAGTAAAATTATCTGAAAAGTTTATCGGAAGCTGCACCCCTGCGCGTGCGTCACTTCCTCACTGCTTCGCTCAGTCGGCGGGCGGCCGTCGCCGGAGGCAGTCGTGCCCTCGCGTAATGGGTTCAGCGGTCCCGTTCTACCGTCATTACATCGGGAACTCTAATAAAACAGATTGATACTAACAGCGTTATGATCCGGTTTCGGAAACCTATCGATAATTCTTGGGTTTTTCGATATTCAGATATTCGGATGCTGACAATAAATGCTTTAAATAATTCTTCGAATCCTTTTGATCAGTTATCAGATCGGAAACGGAATCTTTTTTACACTTTCATTCAAATTCAAACAAAATATTTTACTGACGAAACAATTGAATTTATAACAGAAAAAGTAGATACATTATATAACGCTGATAATACCACGATCGTACATACAACACTTTTCAATTAACAAAATTCATCAGTTAAGCCTAATTAGTAGTTGTTTGAACGCGATATCATCTGCTCATTAAATTCACATCATTTGCAACGATGAGACAAAATGGTTTAATTAATGTTGTATAACATTCAATTAAAAGATGTATCTTGAACTGTGGAACGAGTTCTATAGAGGAAATAAGTTACATTAAAATTTTCACTTAGATATTTATCTTAATTTTGTATGACAGCAAACATTTTTATGGCAGTACAAATGGTGTTCATCATATTTATATCCTTTTCATGTTAAATAAGTTAGTCACCTTTGAATGAGTACATAAAACACATAAAACAATCTGATGTTCCTCTCTTAGATATGATGACATCCAGCGCGTTAAAAAATAGCAAGATCACGGCAAACGCAGCTAGAATGTAGATGATTTCTAACAAGAACCTCATTACTGGTCAACGAAAGTGTCTCAAGATCAGCTCAAAAACCAAAACCACAGCTGCGGTCGCCCGCCCGATGGCGCGTAACGTCCGACAAGTGAAAACTCACAAATAACCATCCATTAGTAGCCTGCAGCGGTGTTTGCAACCAGCAATTTCACCCAGATTTATATCATCCATACGGCATTCGAGCACGAGAAAATGTGGGAAAATCTTCACGCAACCAGCAATTTGATAAGGCGAATCATCGCTCCGCTTCGCGTTCGAAAACGACAGTTTCCGTTGACTGATGCGACCGGTTGCAGCGAGAAAACTCGATCGATCGGGAAAAGTAGTCTAGACGTCCTTTTAAATGATGCATCGTAAATACCGGCGATACTTGCCAAGATATATATATAAAATACATAATCACATCATGGCGATAAAACAAGATTTTTCCACCTTATCATATTAAAGTGATGTTTGATCTAATTTTCTTTTATGAGAGTGCCTTAAGTCTTTAGGTACGTTTTATAAAGCCCATGCAGCCCTGGGCGAATGCCTTATGACATATTATATCTCTTCACCTAAATCCATAAAATTAATTACTTTATTAATTAGTTCTAGAAATTAAATTTTATTTATAGCATAAGCAGAAGAAAATCCCATTAACTATACTCTCTGCAACAAATCTAAACATCTTAACTAACCCAATTGAACCAGACATTACAAGTCACACACAAAAATGACCAAGTTCCAACAATGATGGAGCAGGTACCGCCGAAATTACAATGATTGATGTTATGGCTCGACCGCCGAGATGAGTCAGGGCAATAAACACGGACGGTATCCATAAAAACTGTTTTAATGGTGTGAATGTCTTGTAGTCACATCAAAAACTGCCATATGTCATCACGGTTATTCCTTATTCTTCACGTAGACGCAGCGGTTAATTACAACCCACAAAAACTGTGTCAAAGGTGGTTGAAGACTGAAAATTCTCACGTACTTTATTTTTGAGCTTCTCTACGTGACTGTCTGGTATGGCCAGGAATTGCTCTATGGCCTTTATAATTGGACTCTGTCTTTAAACGGAGACAATTGACTCGATGTGGCGTATATTTTAACGGCTGGTGGAGACGTGTTGGCAATAATAAACACTCAAGGCAATAAAAAGCAATACAGAAGGAAGTTTTATTTTTTTCTGGTCTGGAGACTAGACTTTACAATAGTCTAGCAAAGAATATGAATCACGGCTTCTACTCCATTGTTGATAACGTAGGTTTATAACTGTTGGCACAAAAAATTAAGTAGAAAGCCCAGAAGCTATAATAGTTTATCATAACAAATGTCCAGCCGAGAGCGAAATACCATCAAACCCATTCAGCGGTTTCTTTGTAGCAATCTCTAATTTCTTAATCCTAATTGAATTTGTTTGTTCCATGACTTGGTTGCGATACCGAAGCCATGGTATCGCTTCAGGCGGTCACTGCTGATCGATTGCTGCTACGAAATACCCATCGAAGGTTAGATAGATGGTCTTGTATTATGATAAGACCTCTTTTGTGCTCTGTCCTTTAAATGTGAGCCTTCTTATCAGGCTAATGGAAACTTTTTTATAAGTTACGTTGTAAACGAAGTATGAGGGCCGGAACACTAGCACTCTTAATTCTATCGTTTCCCACGTTCTATAAGTAATTGACAAATATAAGGGTAACTCCGAAGCTCGTAATTAAAACGCCAGCGGCTGTTGATGGGCATTTCCGATTTTTGCAATGGGCACTTCAAATTAATAGTATTTTGCAAAACCGACCGACGTTTTTTTCGTAACGTGGGTATCAATTTTTTAATGTTTCCTCTGGGTTGTGACATAAAGGAAAGGTTTTGTCGCTCTATAAATCGATGATCATAAAAATGACATTGAACTTTATTTACCACAAAACTTGACAGGCATATGGAATATAAAAGTTTCCGGCTTTTTTGTTCAATTAATTTGCAACTTTATTCCATCTGCTCTACATTTTGATGCACCATAAATTAGTGCTGTCCAGTTAGGAAATGTCGTTACTAATCCTAATTTCTGCGTAAATCCGTCAACGTTGAAATAGTGACGTTTGTTTGCGGACGTTTTCACAAGATTAGATAAGTAACTCTATATAAGGGGATTTAGATTTATACAAGCTAACTGCATAGTTAATGTCCCGATGTAAAATTGTCACTCGTTTCATAACAGTGCGGATTTCACAAAACAGTCAAAACCGCAAGGGCCGCGGTGGTGTGCTGCGACATCGAGGAAGCGAAAGCGAATCAATCGGCTTTATCAGGGTCTGTGCGTGACCGAGGCCGTTAGGAAAGGGAAAACGGGACAGAGGCACCACGAAAAATAGAAGAATGGCCCGGCAGCGCGCCTCGCTGCCGAGTGCGCGGCGTGACGCATCGCCGCGCGTGCCACATCCCCGTCGCTCGCAGTCACGACTCAGATTAATATGGTCATCGAATCGTAAATCTGGGAGCATCGATAAATTGAAATTCTTCCACGGCTAATCGCAAACAAAGAATCGAGATTAGTCTAGCCTTGGCGAATGTATAGGTCAAGCGGCACGTGCGCTATCTGCGATCCATCACGGCTAAACGTTCTATGTGGAGTATTTCTGACATAAAGATAAGCTGGTTGAACTCGAGACCTTTTCGATCTAACATTTTACAATTGCGCCACTGTGAAATTGCGGCTGGTTGGTGGGCAGTTTTATTTATATTGCTTGTAGTGCGGGAGCGATCACGAGCTGGTAATTGATGCTTTTGCGGCGCGCGTGCCTTTAGCACAGATGGAATAATAGCTATTACGTACGCAGTTTCACTCTTACCGAGAATCATGCGGCCGTATTAGACAAATTATCTGCACATAGTCGGTAGTCATCTAATCTACCTACGTGGCCTACGCTACTTCTCCAGTAACTGCCAGGAAACCAGTAAAATATGCAACGTGGCTATAGGAATCCACATATTATGACATTAGTACGTATAGTTTTTGCGTAATCTTGACTCCCTAGAAAACATAAACTAAAGACCAAAGATACGAATTGGCAAGATTAGAAGTGATAGTGCAGAAGCTTGCGCCCGCGCATGCCGCCCATCGCACGCCGCCCGTTATAAGTGATCTAACACTCTGAATGGCACGCTGCTGGCTAGTGAAGATAGGTAGGTTACTCAATGACGACCTACTTTATGCGATTAATTTGAACCTTTAACTTCTATAGCTGCTTATAAAATTTTCAAATTTAGAAAACTTTTAAAGTACCATCTGTATTTTCGAAAAACAACTTCACAAAAACCACCTGGAACTTCTAAGTATAAAATCGTAGCCAATGATAGCACCCAGTCAGACGCAAAGGAGAAAAGAGAAGGAGCGCGTTAAAATCTTTTGTATCAATATTGTCTCAACTTATACGCGAACGCGCTTAGAGAACTGAAGAACTACATTTTAATTTAAAATTCATGTGAAATTATAAGAAACCTCACACTGTATTTCATTATACGGTTTCCTATACTTTGGGATAGTGTTCAGGTAATTCGGTATTCGGCGGGACTGTCATTTGTTATCGTCAAATCCGACTAATTGTCAGTTTTCATCGGTTTTGACCGATTCGTTTATGGTTTTAATAGACTAAAAGGATTTGGTTCAGATAGATGTGTTTTCACGTTAGCTGTTGTAAGTATCATAAATGTTTATTGATAAATATTGTCAACTAAAATCTACCAAACCTACTAAAATACCACCGCACTAAATCCTAACTTCCGCTAGTAACTTGAAATCAAATTTACGACCTGAGCGGAATCCCGAAGACTGATTAAGCTGTTATTCTTTAATTACTTCAAACGTTCTCCGATTTTAATATACTTTGATGGAAGAATTATAGACTTCAATAGAGTTTTAATGGCTTTGAATTAAGATATCATCGTTTGTAAAGAAATAAGTCAGTTTACGGATAGATAAAGAATCATCGATGCAATGAGCGATGGTTTGATGGAGTCGCAGAAGGTTGTTTAATCGCAAACAATGAAAAAAATCAGATATAAATGAAAACTTTAACTCATTCTATAATTACACTATAAGTGAGCACTCTACTTTGCCGTACGGCGTCAGTTTCGATCAGATCGTGATCATGCCGATTTCGGACAATTTTGGATTTGTACAAAAGTTATTTATTGGTAATTTCAACCATTAGATCAAAAAGCGTTGCCTTTCTTTTAAACTAAAAGTGAAATCATTATATAATCGTTCTTAATCGCCTCGTCTTTTCACATTTATGTTCTTTTATTTTCAGTTCTTAAAACCATAACAGCTCATAACAGTCCGCAGTTGTTTTGAATTGTAAATATTATTTCTAATTTGATTCTGTTATTTATTAGTAATTTACATTATTAATAAGGGTTCAACATATATTAAAATCGTAGTTTTACTGAGATATATTAAAGATTTAATAAAAAAACCTGTATTTTTGTACAGTAAGAGAAAAAATATGCGTATGTATTTTGCTACAAAGTCACATACGCAATGAGGAAAAAACAAGTGTGGACAGATCTAATCATCACATATGTACATATTTGTAGTTTTTACTTAATAGTTTAAGTAACATCCTCTCAATAATTGTGAATACATCCGTTCTTATTCAAGATTCTTAGAAATCTCATCATATGCCAATTGATGCTATATACGGGCATTCTATCATCATCATCATCATCATCAGCCTATGTTAGTCCACTGCTGGACAAAGGCCTCCCGTAATGAGCGCCATAGCGCGCTGTCTTGGGCTTGTCGCATCCAGCATCTAACAGCAGTGTTTCGCAGATCGTCATCCCACCTGGCCGGAGGGCGTCCTACATTACATTAGGGCATTCCATGAAGACATCAAATTCTAATGCACACAATGCTAACTCAGGGAATAATTTATTTGTTAATAGAAAACATAATATGGCTGGTGTCTTATCACAGAGTGTCAAATTGTATCACAGAAAACTTTTTTAAGTCTGATATTTTATACTCAAAACCAATGGTTGAGTTTATTCTTCAATATGTTTATTGATGTGCCTAATCTAATGAAATTCTAAAGGAATAACAATATCCCAAAGGAATAATAATAACATTCATTGCAAACTGCGATACCGTGCATACTGACTGTATTAACACTAAGGCGTTTGTGTAGTAACAAGTCTTAGTGTATTTAACATATAAATGTATTGATCCCTTTAGATATTAGTGTGTTTAGAAGATAAGAAACGATAAAACTTCATCTCTCTATCGACTAAACGTGATAGCGTAATTGGAGCGGGTAAGTGTGTTTATGCTGAGTTCTCGACAAACCAGTCGGTAAAATCTGAGACGAGATTACTAGTTTCTACTTTTTGTCTACAGTTTAGTATTAAGCACAGGGGTTTGTGAGAGGGTTTTTTGATACATACATTACGTCAACTTGCACAAATGCAGTAAAATTCGGCAAATGGCGGTATAAATTAAAAACTTTTATGTTTTGCCTGGCATTTTAATACTCGTACTTTATTTGGTTCGTATTACATAATACTCTTAAGTTTCGTAATTTAACCATTTAGTTCAATAACATTTCAACAATCATTTTGATAAATTAAAACACATACCTATTATTGAACCAGTGTTACAATATTATTAAATTAAATCTTTACTTTAAATTCAAATTAAATAGCCATAAAAGCTATAATAACAATATACAACAACATAATTTTATGCCAAAGATCTGGACATATCTAAAAGTATAAAAATGTTGACCCTTTTGTAACTTTACGAGTACTTTCAATTAATTATTGATTTTCCCAGAAGGATCATACTGCTACTACATTATAACAAATACTTCATAATTTACACTGGCATGCGCTCGCGCCTCGTTAACTCTACTATGTTACAACCTTCTTTAATCTACCTTATTTCCATATTACATATTTTAATACCACGATTCACTTTTTGACGCTTCGGATGACTTTATCTAGGATCTTAATACTAAAATTTATATACTTTGGATCTTAAAAGGTACTAACACGTTTTACGATATTGTACGATGTTAAATTTATTATTTAATTCGGATTTACTAGAAATGCTAGGAACTAGGAAGCTTCAGTGGATAGTGGGTATTTGGTTTGTTACTTAGGTTTATTATAATGTTTATGAACTTGTAGTATGTAACTGTTGGAGCGAAAAGTACTAGTTATGGTAAGAAATTAAATACTGTGAGAGTGCAAAAGTCGGTATTGTCCCGGGGCGTTATGTGTCGTGTTACATAGCATGTTCGTGTAGTGAGTACACAGGGAAACAAGGCGCTCGCATCGAATGACGAGGATTTTCGCACATGGTGTAACATATGTTCGCTGCGAATGGTTACACTACACGAATTGTTCCCTTAATGTCGAGTCTTGAACGTTGTCTCGCTTTTGTTTTTTTTTATGTCGAATCTATGATTTCAGACCCGCTTCTATTCCTTTACGTCGAGCTTATTAACATCGTATTTTAATGTACAGTCAGATTCACATGTATATATTTTAATTCAAAGAATTACTGTTAATAACGTCCTCATCAAACTATGTCCACAGCTGGACAAAGGCCTACCCTGTAACACCAGTCTGTACCCGGCTTATGAAGTAAACCTAAGTTACGTTGCTATCCAGTCTCATAACGTATCAGTACCATAACTGTAAATAGATTTCTCTTTAGAGATCTTCATCTCACTTCAAAAGAGGGTGAAACCAGTGAACCAGTTTAGCAGATACGATTACTGATACAAAACCGCGTAATATTCAATTGTAGGAAACCGCAGAATCTAGTAGATCCGTTGCTTTCGATGTATAGACAGAGGAAAGTGGGCTGCGAGCCTGATTCACAATTTTGTTTGATGATCTGATACAAGCAAGATGGTTCAGAGATATTGTATGAAGAGCGAGATAGTTCAGAGATGCTGTATTGCAGTGAAGGTTTTAAACAGTAAATTTTTATTAGGCATACTTTCGTATACGTATTAAAAAAATATTAGTTCTGGTAAGGAAACTTTCAAATTTTTTATAGTTAAAGTTATTGAGGCACTAATGACTTCACGGTTTTAAGACCTAGGAAACAGGTTTAATTACGATATAAATAATATTGGTTAGTTCCATAAACATTTGTTTTATATGAATGATACGCAAAAGTTACGCGGCAGATTCTTATTGGATCTTTTGTTTTATTTTCCCCAAATTTTGCATCACTGTAGCTTAAAAAACATCCAGTCGCCCCTAGATCACGATCGCTAGAACGTGATGGAAACGTAGGGAAACGTAGGAAAAAAAAAAGAAATTATAGAGGTACATACCCAATATAGTCTTTAAAATGTTGACGATAGTTAAAAAGAGGTTTAAGAAAAATATAACTAACAAGCGGACCGCCCTGGTTTTACACGGGTATTTAACAATTTAACATTTCAAAAATTATAAATTTTACACTCAACTACATACACGTTGAAGTTTTTATTCGGATCCCTAACTTCTTAGGTGCAATATTTCTTCACTTAAATCTTTTCTCCACTCATAGAAGTTAAAGATTAACGGATATTGACCAAATTACGTCAAGTATATTAATATTCTGATCAATCGAATCAAGCAGGAAGTTCACCAGTCAAGCAATTTTCATAAACGCTTCTCATAATTGCAAAATTAAATAACCAATCATATTCTGCTATACTATAGTTCTATAACATTTTCATAATTTAGATTCGAGCTTGTTTAGTAGGCGAAAAATATAGACTAGTGTTATAGGTACTAGGCGTAATTATAGAGTGTAGTCAATATTTACATATGAACGGCCCATAAGCTACTTATGAAAACATGTTTGCTTAGGTAATAGGCTAATTTGATACATTTGTAATGAGTTACTGCATCGCCACTCCTTTGGCCTAGATGACATGGATGTACAGAGTAAATTAGATTTAATAGTTGACGGGAAATATAACTGAGTACTTTTCTACAAACAAAAATTCGGCAGTTTATAATAGTGAAATATTATACACTTATATATATGTATATGTGAATTTTAGCCGGTGAACGGTTGGCCCGTATCTCTGTAGTGTGCGCATAGAACAATACGGTCGCAACGTGACTGCACTTACCCTCATGAAGTAGAAGTATCGTAAGCGTTGGTGTTTATCCAACACAAGCTAGGTTCGTAGTTGACCCGCTAACATTCATAATGAGTTCTTTACATTACGAAGGTATTTATAGAATAAAAAAATATTTATAAGATAAAATATGCGTGCATATTTTCATACGCCTAAATTCTTGTTGATTGTGGATATCAATTACATGACATTTGGACACGTTAAGTCATTTTAAAGCAGAACTAAAACGTAGAAAAATTTAATTTTTAATTCGGTACAATTAAAGACTGTATATTATTAAAGACTGTTTCTAGATAAATAAATACTGGAAAATACTGCTTACAGTTTTAATTCCACAAATAACTTTTTAAATGTGATACAATCGAGTTCAATAAAAATATCACGACACAACAAAAATTGCACTAATCTAAACAGATTATTACTCGGAAAAAGGGAGAAATTCCTTGGAAAATTTCTCGATGGCGGTCGTTTGCTGCACGATTATATCGGAGCATGTAATGCGTATGCAGTTCCACCTTCCATGTACAGACGCGAGCGATAGCGTGACATGGAGGTAGAGCTACGAAATATGTATGTATATACAAGTTCATTGAGGAGGTATTTAAACTTTATAAAAGGAATATCATTTATAAAACCTTAATTAACATAGAAAATACATTAAAATAACCAAATTAACAGAACTAGTATTTGAACAATTAAGTTAACTGCAGATTGTTGCAAACCATCTACAGTAGCTCGACTAATTTATAGCAGTCAAAGGTCTTTGAAGACGCTGGCTGCATTTTTTAATTTTTTTATTCTTTGTTTTACATTGTAAGAGTTTGTTCGGTCTCTTACTAAACTGCTTCGCTGTGTAATGCGCTGTGCTAGGTACTGACCAGCATAATATCGTAGGAGGTAAAAGAATGAACTGATGAATACGTCACGATCTGACTACGGCTTATCTATATATGGAAGAACCAATCACTTATCTTTAGTAAGTAGCAATCAAATACTTTATTTCCTTTAAACCTTCCAGGACTTTTGGATTAGTAAGGTTTTAAAGAGAGCCAAAGCTTGTGAAAGACCAAGAAGTTACGAGGTCTTTCAAAATAATTGAGAGGATTAAACGTCGTCGGTAGAACATGTTCTTACCTTTTCTCTTATGTTCCATGATCATGTTATTTCAATAATTCTTCGAACCAGTAGTGAAAACAAAAGTAAGAAAAGTGTCGCATTGATCCAGATTATTGACGCAAAAAGTGTAGAGTCACTTTCATAACAAGAACTCCAAGAAAACGCAAGTGATTCTGTCTGTGAATACAAATTTTTTGTTACCATTTTTCTCATGGGCGAGAATTCAATGATAATACATTTTTCAAGTTCGTAAATCATTTTTATTTGTACAAACATTCGCGTACGAAACTTACGTACGCAGTGAAAATTACCTAGATAGCGAAAAGGGGGAAAATCGTGAAGATTTCCCCTGTTTTTGCTTTCAAGGTTCTTACTCTCAAAGATAAAGAAAGCATTGGATTCAAAGAAACTGTAAGATGGTTAACTACAAACCTTATAATGTGTTGGAAGAAAACCAACGTTTTCCCTACACGAGGGAATTTCCATATACAAAATCCATGAATTCATCCAATTACGTAATTTTTTTATAATATACTAGCGACCCGCTCTGGCTTCGCTCGGAAGCAATGAATAATACAATAATACAAATACGAAAACCTTCTTAAATCATTCTATGTATCTATTACAAAAAAAAACCGCATCGTCGTTGCGTAGTGTTAAAGATCTAAGCATACAGACAGACAGCGGGAATCATCTTTGTTTAATACTATGTCGTGATAGCACATTGCATATAGGAAAAAATGGTTGTGTCGTGCTCTTCCAGTTTTTCTATAAAATGCAGCATGTTACAAGGTAATACAACGCAGTACTTCTATCTGTAGTAGCCGACTAATCGCAGCCCCGGGGTCAAACCGTGTAGGAGCCCGTCGGCTCTCCACGTTTATTATAATAAGCTCAGGTAGCCATTATGAAGTTTGCCCATCGCCCTTTTATACCTCCATCTACTGCTTTTAAATTATCTTTGCTTGAAACTTTACGATGGAAGCTTGAGCTAAAATAATTAGCGGTAAATGAGATCTAGGTCGGTACCTTTTAGCGTTAAATCCTATAATAGCTAGGTAGACCGTATTTTTACTGTACATAAGGTTTGTGACAAGCTTGATTGGGGATCAAATCACACATAAACTACCTTACTAATGATGGTAAAAAAGTTGATAGAACGCTGTTGGTTCTTCTAGGAAGCAATAAGCGCAAGTCTTAAAAGATTTATAGGATGTTTAGCAGAAAAGTGTGGGTTGATGTAACGATTGGAATTCGCACTTACCTATTAGCGCTTGGACGTGGTAGCTTTGGATAGTCTCATTTGCAGTCGTCAGCTTGGCGGCGGTTTGTTAACACTGAAAAAAAAACGATATAATTAGTAACATTCGTTCAACTGCCGAAAATAGTCACAACAAATATCATAAAAAGGTAAATTAGAACAGCTTTTAAATCATAACTAGATACGCTAGGGTGTTTGGTCTTCTTTTGTTCCAGAATTTTCTCTGAACCCTGAACGCGTGACTCGAGCTGTCGAGTATCTTGGGGAACGCTTCCGACCAGTCATTGATATCTGTTGAGCTACCTGTAGATTGTTTGCAGATCTCTCAATTGTAAATACAAGTCCTTATTTGGATCTGAACTCTTGACAAATTACGACGCGAATTAAAAAGCTCTCCAATAAAATAATAAGCTTATTTCGACTAATAAGCCTGATTTTGATGACAAATAAAACGTTGTTTGTGGTCATAATAACTGTGATTGACGAAATAAGTAATAACGGTTGTTAACAAATAATAAGGCGAGTTGCGACGTTAATTTCACTGATTTCTTTCGCAATACCAAAGTTTCTTCAGACGTCCCTAAAATTACGTTGCGACAATTTTTCATCTGCAATATTTTATTCTGAAATGTTGAATCGTATTCGGTTGATTGGTTAACAATAATGGTTTACGATAGCTTGTAACTAAAGGAATTGGTCTCATTTTGTGATCTCCGAACTCTTGTTTTCTATGCTGAAGATTATCTACGAAGGTAAATCAATTATGACTAAAATTGAAGTTTATTCGTGTTGATGTCATAATAGCATATGTCATACCACGGCAAGCCTAGACTAGCTTAAACTTTTATTTTACATTAGGTTCTACCGGTTCAACGTTTTCGCATGCGTTTTTTGGGATAAAAATTAGCCGATATTCCATCCGTCTTTGTGTGTCTGTGTGCAAAATTTCATCCCGATCTGTTTGTTGTTTTGGAATTTTAAGATTTTTGATATTATAGTGCGTAATCAATGAGTATGAAATAGCGTTGACTCTGCTAAGTATTAAATATGAGCGTAAATATTACAGCCGTGGAATCGATTAGCGGCGCGGTTTACGATGCGCGTGCGCACAACTGGGTTGCCAACTTGGTGCATATTATTTAATTTTTCATACATAAACTCACAAAGGAACCTCTGTTTTTATTAGATTTTTTAATGTATATATATAATCCCTATTTTTTTATTTATTTTTTTTTTTTTATTTACTGTTAGTGGCTTTAGTATCGCTGCGGCCATGGTTGGCCTATTGTGATCGCCACTTTGACGGTTCACCTCCGGAGGCGCGGCGTTATAGTTCGCCACTTATCCTAGCAGTTGCTAAGAACTGTAGGATATCCTTCGGGGTGATATCACGTAGTTCGTCTGGGCTAAGCAGGTGCCTGCCCAAACGAGTGCTACGTTTTTGCATCAGTGCACCACATTCTCCTAGCAGATGGAGAGGCGTTTCTTCCGCCTCATCACAAAATCTGCAGGATTTCGTGTCGCTTAGCCCCAATTTGAACATGTGCTTGTTAAGGCGACAATGTCCAGTTAGGGCTCTTGTTATGATGCGAAGATTGTTCCTGTTTAGCGCTAGGATTTGGTTGGTGTACCGTTTGTCGAAGGCTTTTAACAGTGATTTTGCATGAAGCATGCCCAAGGAATTTTCCCATAGCTTGATGGATTCCTCGTAGCAGGTGTTCAGCAGGATTCTGTTAGCCAGGCTTTTAGGAATGCCACAGAACGGCTCTGGTCCAAACTGAGTCCCCATTGCCCCGGACCGTGCGAGCTCGTCGGCATTCTCATTGCCGTTGATGCCCGCGTGGCCCGGTACCCATCTTAGGATAACTCTGTTATTCGAACCCAGAGCGTTCAGGCGTGACAGGCAGTCCTCGACTAGCCTGGACGTCGTGACGTGAATACTTCTGCTTGGAAAATGGAGGCGTATTCTCCTAGGTTTATGCTCCTGGTAAACCTAGGACGCTCTCCGTATATTCCACAGCCTACATCCAATCCCATTTTGGAGCCATCTGTGTACCATGTTAGGCACCCATCCTTGCAGGGGAGCTGGCTATTCAGCCAGTCTTCCCTGGAAGGCAGTTCCACTGTAAAGTGTTTATCAAACACATGGCGTGGGAGCATGGCATCAGTTGTCATGCTCAGGATGGGAGATTCCAGAGTTGAGTCTTGAAGAGATCTCATTTTCTGGGAGAGCCAGTTCCTTCGGCCTCCAATGCAAGCCCTATACATGCTGGTCTTTGCCTCTTTGTGTATGTGTATATGAAGAGGAGGAAGTCCCAGCAGTGCATTAAGTGCAAGCCCAGGTGAGGTGGACATGGCTCCCGTTGCCATAAGGCAGGCAGTCCTTTGTAGGCTGCTCAGTTTGGTGATTGCGCTGGACTGTAAGGCTTTGTTGTACCATACCATAGAGGCGTATGTTGTAATCGGCCTCACAATAGCAGTGTACAGCCAAAGGGCAATCCTGGGGTTAACGCCCCAGTTTTTACCCATTAGTCTGCCGCTCGCCCCTAGAGCCATCTTTGCTTTTTGCAAGACGTTGGCTAGGTGAGTGTTCCACGTTAGTTTTTGGTCGATGGTGACGCCCAAGTATTTTACTTCTGTGGAAAACGTTATGATTTTACCGTTGAGTACAGGCTTCACAAGCTTGTCTAGCCTTCGTTTGTTAGTGAAAGGTATAATCACAGTTTTATCAGCATTGTCTGAGAGCTCGCTGTTACGGCACCAGTCGCTGACAGTGTTGAGAGCTCGCTGCATGATACCAGAGATGGTGGATTGGCAGAAACCTCGCACGACAATCACAAGGTCATCTGCGTAACCTTGCGCATCAATGCGAAGGTCTGCCAGATCACGCAGGAGCTTATCCACGGCTAAGGTCCATAAAACAGGCGATAGGACTCCGCCTTGGGGGCATCCCCTAGCCGTGGATATTTCAATAGTTGATTGTTGTAGGGCAAGTTTTGCTCCCCTATGCGTGAGCATATCCTCCACCCATCTAGTGGTGGTCGGGTCAACATTTTTGTTTTTCAACCCACTCACCAGAAGCGATGTAGGGGAGTTATCAAATGCCCCTTCAATATCAAGGAATGCGCAGAGAGCTATTTCCTTGTCCTCCAAAGCCTTCTCCACTTTGTCGATGAGACTACTCAGCGCAGTTTCTGTGGATTTGCCCTTGCGATAGGCATGTTGGCTGTGGTGGATGGGAGATGTAGCGAGCGCTACATCTCTGATGTATCTGTCTACCACCTTCTCCATGGTCTTGAGAAGAAATGAAGAAAGGCTTATTGGTCTGAAGGACTTTGGCTGGCTGTAGTCCTTCTTTCCAGCCTTGGGTATAAAGATAACTTTGACTTTAGTCCACTGTTCTGGCACATATCCCCAGGCGAGGCTCGCCCTGAATATTTTTACCAGATATGGGGTGAGGACGCTTATTCCCCGCTGGAGAAAAATTGGGAGAATTCCATCCGGGAAGTGGATTGACGCCAGCAACTCTAGAGTTTCCTTATCATTTGTTGTTAAGGAGCCGTCCCCTCTTTTGAGGAGACCTAGTTGGTTAGATTTGGCTTTAGAGAGCAGTTTGTGGAGTCTTGCACTTTGAGGCATGTTTTTGATCTCCTCGCAGAGCTTCCTCCATGTTGTCCTCTTAGCCTTCCTAATTTCTATGTTATATTTCGTTAAGGCTTTTTGGTAGACCTCCCAAACGCGAGTCTTCATAGCCTTATTGAAAAGTTTTCTGGTCTTGCTCCTTATATAATCCCTATAGAGAAAAATCTAGTACATTCAGTTAGTTCATAACGTTCTAAAACAGGTACCTAAGTTTTTTTATTTAAATAATTTATCAAACGTTCATATTACCTAAGTTCCATATTAATCCAGTTCATAATTTATATTTATGGATACACATAGTTATAGCTTGCCCCAGCAGCTTTAAATTTCTCTTCCATAGATGAAAATAGGTAGAAAATGGTCTAAAAACTAAGTCTGAAAACTGGCAACACTGCTCTACTTGGGTGCCGGCTTTATTGCTCTATAGGTACGTTTAGCACATCTCGACTTTATACTTGTTAATAACTTTCATTTAATGACTCCACTTCTAAACGGCGAGCATTTTAATCGAAAATAGTTTCTGGTCCAGTTATCGGGGAAATATCAATATTTTCCATTCAGCTAGATAGCTTAATTTAGCTCTGTATAGTTTAGTATTATTTAATTGCTGAGCTGGTTCAAATAATCGATGGGTTCTTGGAGGGGAACTAATTAAAATATAGATTAGGTCACGACTCTACCTAGGCATTTTATTAACTAGATATATTCAGACTCGCATAAGTAGGGATCATAAAAAACTAATTTTGAAAGCATATCTATTAGTATGGAATACTAAAAAGTTCTAGTATGGAAAAGATAAAACCTTTCCATACTAGACCTTTTTAGTATTTCTAGTATGGGAAAGTAGCTATTTTAAGATTTGTTACCAGTGTACTAGTACTCGGGGTAATATCTAGAAATATTAATTATATTGCAATAATTATCGATTTCGGTGGGATTTGAACCCGCGACATTCCCTCAGTACGGGACGTGCTAACCAACTGCGCCACAAAATCTAGTACTACCGAATAGTCGAAAATCGTTGGTAGTTTATATATTCAGTTGGAAAGCATTGTTTCATTAATCACATAATCAATAACTTACAAGAATTATATAATTAACTAGCGGCCCGCCCCGGCTTCGCACGGGTATTAAACAAAAATTTCAGAAATTATACACACTAAAACGATGGGTTTCACAGTTTTCATACGGATCCCTTACTTTTTCTAACAGCATTGGGATTTTTGACATTGACTCGACACTCCATAACTGACACTGGCCGTAGAGAAAAAGCAAGCACCGTGCGCTATTATATTCAACCTCTTTTTCTATTCTGACGCGCCATAATAGAAAAAGAGGTTGAATATACAGCCCACGGTTCAATTATTGAATTTTTCATGCGGATCCCTAACTTTTTTGAAA
The DNA here is from genome assembly GCA_963931895.1 of Eupithecia pulchellata. Classification (NCBI taxonomy): domain Eukaryota; kingdom Metazoa; phylum Arthropoda; class Insecta; order Lepidoptera; family Geometridae; genus Eupithecia; species Eupithecia pulchellata. The sequence continues at coordinate 6,805,883 of OZ007540.1, forward strand.
ATATTATATAGCCTATGTTCATCACGGAAAATTTACGATTCTAATGGTGAAAGAATTTTTTAACTCGGTCCAGTAGTTTCGGAGCCTATTCAATTCAAACAAACAAACAAACAAACAAACATACAAACAAACAAACAATCAAATCTTTCCTCTTTATAATATTAGTATAGATAGATCTCTTCGTAACAAAAACACTTGTAACAAAGCCAACAATGCGGTAGGTCTATTCAAATGGCATTTAAATTTAAAATTGCCGCATCTTATTGCATAACATATCATCTGCTATTCAAGCGAACGGCAAAGAAATCGTATCAATAACACAGCTTGTAGACTAAAAAGCTAGTTCACTTTAATTTATTTATTTTTAGGGCTGTATAAAAATCAAATAACATTATTTTAACATTAAAGTGGTGTTAAGTATAGTGTTTATAATATGTGTAAATTTATTCGACTCATCTAAACAAATAAGTTATTGAGATGTCGTTGAATTAACATTGGTCTATATGATAAATTATTATGTAAAAAAATAATTGTAATAAAAATCATTGGTAAGTCAACGGTTTTACTACAAATGAATAAAATGATTTAGTCAAATTACGACAGTTTTTACGAACGAACGATAGTTTTTTTATAGAGCTTATATGCACTTGCACATATTTAAGAAAATGATAAAATACGTCAAAAAAAGTTTCTAATTTTTTGAGATTTTCTTTTACATTATCTATACTAATATTATAAAGAGGAAAGATTTGATTGTTTGTATGTTTGTTTGTTTGTTTGTTTGTTTGAATTGAATAGGCTCCGAAACTACTGAACCAAGTTAAAAAATTCTTTCACCATTAGAATCCTTAATTTTCCTTGATGAACATAGGCTATATAATATTTTCAAAAAAGTTAGGGATCCGCATGAAAAATTCAATAATTGAACCGTGGGCTGTATATTCAACCTCTTTTTCTATTATGGCGCGTCAGAATAGAAAAAGAGGTTGTATAGCGCACGGTGCTTGCTTTTTCTCTACGGCCAGTGTCAGTTTTGGAATGTCGAGTCAATGTCAAAAACCCCAATGCTGTTAAAAAAAGTAAAGATCCGTATGAAAACTGTGAAACCCATCGTTTTAGTGTGTATAATTTCTAAAATTTTTGTTTAATACCCGTGCGAAGCCGGGGCGGGCCGCTAGTATTCTATCATCATCATCATCATCAGCCTATGTTAGTCCACTGTTGGACATAGGCCTCCCCTAATGAGCGCCATAGCGCCCTGTCTTCGGCTTGTCGCATCCAGCATCTGCCAGCAGTCTTTCGCAGATCGTCATCCCACCTGGTCGGAGGGCGTCCTACACTACGTTTACCGAGTCGCGGTCTGCACTCAAGAACACGTTTACCCCAGCGGTTATCGGTTCTTCGCGAAATATGGCCGGCCCACTGCCACTTCAGTTGGCTAATTCTCTGAGCTATGTCGATGACTTTAGTTCTCTGTCGGATGTATTCGTTACGAATCCTATCCTTCAGAGAAACTCCGAGCATAGCTCTTTCCATAGCGCGCTGAGCGACTTTGAACTGGTGGACCAACCCTATCGTGAGTGTCCACGTCTCAGCTCCGTAGGTCATGACTGGTAGGACGCACTGATTAAAAACTTTCGTTTTTAAACATTGCGGTATGGATGACGAGAAGACTCGACGTAGTTTTCCGAACGCTGCCCAGCCTAGCTGGATCCTCCTCTTGGCTTCCTTCTCGAAATTGTTTTTACCCAACTGCAAAATCTGCCCGAGGTAAGTGTACTCAGAAACAATTTCGAGAAGGTGGCCATGTACGATCACCGGTCTTGGATCAATGTGGGCATTGATCATGACTTTGGTTTTATCCAAATTCATGCCAAGACCGATACATCGGGAGGCTGAAGCTAGACTGTCCAGCATCCGGTTCAGCTCCTCTAGCGACTCCGCCATTAAGACTATGTCATCAGCGAATCGCAGGTGTGAGATGTAGTCGCCGTTTATGTTGATGCCCTTGTCTTTCCAGTCCAGCGTCTTAAACATATCTTCCAACGCGCTCGTGAACAGTTTCGGGGATATGACATCCCCCTGCCTCACTCCTCTGCGCAGTTGGATCGGTTTAGTCTGCTGGTCCTGTACTCGGACACTCATCGTAGCGGCTTCGTAGAGACATCTCAGCACCTCGATATAACGATAGTCTACTTGGCATCGCTGTAAGGATTGTAGAACAGCCCAGGTTTCAACGGAGTCAAAGGCCTTCTCATAGTCCACAAAAGCCAGACACAGGGGCTGATTATACTCTTCGGACTTCTGTATAATCTGCCTCACTGTGTGAATGTGGTCTATGGTACCATATCCTCCGCGAAACCCAGCCTGCTCCGGTGGCTGAAACTCGTCGAGTCTCCTGGCGAGACGGTTCGATATAACTCGTGAGAAAAGCTTATAGACGTGACTTAGGAGCGAGATGGGTCTATAATTTTTAAGAAGGGTTTTATCTCCCTTCTTAAAAAAGAGCACCACCAAACTCCCACTCCACGCCTTTGGAGTTCTCCCACTGTGAAGGACGGCGTTGAAGAGGCTCTGTAACTCCTGTATAACAGGGTATCCTCCAGCTTTCAAAAGCTCTGATGTTATTCCGTCCTCACCGGGGGCTTTTCCATTTTTAAGCTGCCTCAGAGCTAACACGATCTCGTCTTGACTGATGTCTGGCAGTTCGTCGGTATAGTGGCGTATCAAGGTGGCTCTAGAATCGTGGTCGTCTCGTTGGGAACGGGGAGCATGTGCAGCGTATAAACGGCCATAAAAGTCCTCTATCTCGGCCGATATCTCCGGCTTCGACAAAACGGTCCTTCCGTCGTGCGTTGAAAGCTTCGTCAGGTGGCTCCTTCCAAGCTGCTGAGTGAATACTTTGGACCCTCGGTTTCGCTCTATCGCCTCTTCAATGAGGCGTGTATTAGAGCTTCGAAGGTCGCGTCGTACCATCTTCGCAATATCCGTACATATCCTCCACTTCATCATCCGAGTGTGTCGAGGTCGGTGCGTAAACCTGAATGACCTTCAATCTGTAGCGCTTAGACAGCCGAAGGATCAGGTACGCTACCCTGGTCGACACACTGGAGATTTCTTCGACGTTGTTAGAGAGGGCCTTATTGACGAGGAAACCTACGCCACCCTGGGATGTTTTATCACCCTCACGAAAGTAGAGAAGATGGCCCGAGTCTAGGGTTACGGTGTCCTCCCCCTCTCTACGGACTTCACATAACCCTAGAACATGCCATTTAATGTTCTCTAACTCCACTTCCAACTGCGCTAGATGGTGATCAAGCCTCAGAGTGCGTCCGTTAAACGTTGCCAGGGTCAGTGTGTGTGGGGTGTGGTAGCCTAATGTAGCCCGGTGATTCCTAGCACCCCCTGCCCCGCCGTTACCGTGGCCGCTACCATGGCCAGGAATAGCGAGGCGGCCGGGAACTGGGGGCCATTTTGTGGCGGTTCTTGTCATTTGGGGGTATTGCCCATAATCCCCACGCTGGGCATGCGGGTTGGGGATCGCAGTTTAGTGGAGTAGTTCTGCAGAGGGCGCTGCTGCCCGCCCCCCGGTGTGTTTCCCTTAGTCGCCTCTTACGACACCCACGGGATGAGTTGGGGTGGTGAAATTCTTTATTATGCCGTCACCACACGGCATAATAAAGTATTCTATAAATTTATGGTTTTACCTTATTCATAGCGATGAGGTTGTATTTGCTTACAACATCCTATTATAGTTAGGAAAATTACGATTAAATAATCAAATTGGAACTAGTATTTACATTTGAAACAATTGAGCTAACTGCAGACTCTTGCAAACAATTTACAGGTAGCTCAACTGATCCATATCAATACCAGTCGGAAGAGTACCCTTGATCCTGGCTGCATTGCCTCGCTGTATGACAATGCTGATACGCTGCGCCATTATAGTTATTTTTAAAGTTATGGCCGAACAATAATATTATATATAAATATATATTATATACAAATATATACATATAATATTATCGCGGTGGGCGAAGGTCCGCCTGCGACGCAGGAGGTTACGGGTTCGATTCCCGCCTCGGGACAAATATTTGTTCTGGGTGTTCTGGTCGTATTCTATGTATAGTAAAAAATCTATGTATGTAATAATATTGTATTATGTATATCAGTCATCTAGTACATATAACACAAGCTCTGCTTAGCTTGGGGCTAGATGATGCTGTGTGGATTGTCCGGCATTATTATTATGTAAATATGATATATCAGCGTTATGAAACAATGATGACTTTGTTTCATAACGCTGATATATCAGTTGATACGGTTGCTTAACAAGATAGATGCTATTGTGGCATGTATGAATGAATTCCTGCGCAAAGGCAATAATAATTTGTAGACAATAATTCTGCGGAACATCCATTGCGCAGAGTTTATTGTGTTCAGTATTATATATACTGAACACAATAATAGAGGAACTTGTAAAGCCTTGATGGTAAAAACACAACGACGGTAAAAATATCATAAATATTTTTCTTAATTCTTATTCTTTATTGCACGATATAATATACAAAAAAACATTGAATGTAAACGAAATGGCAAAGGTGACCTTAACCCTAAAAAGAGTTCTCTTCCAGCAAACATTATTAGGAGAGAGTGATAAAGTTACAAACGTGTGCAAAAATTTGGATTGAATTTTTGGATACAGGATTGAATTTTCACCTACTTATATAATATATCATATTTATCATATAAGTATAGACTATACACTAGTCAAATTATGTAGAATGTTTGTAAATAAAGCACGACACAAAAATAAACTAGAAATCACTTGTTTGGTGTCAAAGTAATGTAGATTGCGTATACAGACGCAACAGAAGAGTGAATTTTTGGTTAAATACTGGCGGTTTGTTTACAAATATTTTGCATCGAATTTGGCTCAGGTATATACTAATCGATTGCATACAGATCATATACATCAAGAGCCATAGTAAGACTCTTGATGCTACACGCTTTTCAAGCCTTTTTTCGGGATGAAATATTAATTCCCGCGATCACCATCTATTTCCTTGCACAGTAAGCAGATTAGGTGTGAAAAGTCAGAAATGTAATGTGATGTGTTTTGTTGTGTTCTGGTCAATAAATAGTATAAAAAATATATTTCGATTTTGTATCTCATTGTTTTAATTATTATATTCTTATTATAAATAATTGTTGTTACTAAAAGTTCTAAAGCTCTTTTACATTTTATTAAGTAGTCACACAACAAGCCCTGCTTAGCTTGAGGCTAGATGGTGTATGAATTGTCCAGCATTATTTATTTATTCATGGATGGGTGGATGCTAAAGCCTAAATCATATGAATTGAAAAAGATGTTGACCGACATGACTCGCCATAACTCATTTAGCCTCGTACAGGTTATCAAATCCTCACAAAGTCAGTGATGACTCGACCAACATATAGCCTTATAGAACATGTAATGAATACATTGATGATCTTCTCTCATCAAATCTCAAGCCGTTGCGAAACAAGCTATCACACGCAACATATCAAGCACAATAGTCAATGATTCCGATGTACGATGGGAGCAGTCTTCTGATTGATGCGACATTGTAACAATACCAACTCATCTGGGTTAAGGTGAAGTTATCTACAGAACAATAAAACTAATGGTTGCATTAATTAAATGAACTGCGGTTTTGGTCATTGGTTTATTGAATTTTTTGATTAATTGTACCTCTACATATGAATGACAAGGCTTAAGTTTTACAGAGATTAGCAAGTTTTTGGTCCCATGCAGTAAGTAAAAGTGCTTGCTTTTTGGAATTAATAGAGAATTGTCCAGCTTTTTTACCATCCATAACTGTTCTTTTCTTGCCTGAAATAAATGATATATTATTTATTTAATCTCTACATAATCCACTCCTCATATTCTACAACAACCAAAACCTTAATTTTATTTTGTTCTTCTTGAATAATTATTTATGAGCTATCTTCGAAAACAGCGGATGCTTTGCGCAACACCACATGGGTAACAAATACCCAAGGCCATAGAAAAAACACGAGTAGGTCGTTTAAACTAAATATTATAGCTTCCACATAAATTATATAGACGATACGATGCACAATTGCGGTCGTAGAGCAGTGCTTGAGTCTAAATTATAATAATTAAGATGACTTGTCTGGGCCAATTCAGTCGTAGTACAATAATTTACTAGATTGCTGTGTTTCGTATATAGAGGATGACTGTTTGTTACTGTGTTGAACAGGTGCGTAGGTTAGTTGAGAGTAAGTAGATTGTTTTTATACACTTGTCTATATTACCCAAGTTTATTACTTCTCTCTCTCTCCCAATAAGGTTTGTTGGAAAACTCTTTTTATGAGATCACTCTTTTGTGTGATTACTCTTTTTTGAACTCGCTTTTGTCATTTCTTTTACATCTTAATGCATATTTTATGGTGCAAAAGAATTATGAATAATTAATAAAATATAAATAAAAATGCTTGACAATTTGCAGAGCAATGTTCAATATTTATTAGTTTTTAGAAAATATCACTTTATTATCAAAGGAAATTAAAATAAACTTATAAAAACTAATTATTATTACTATTTTTAAGTGAAAAAATTAAGCACATTGTTGCAAACAATCTACAGGCAGCTCAACTGATCCATATTATTAAATTGCATAGAATACTTATTACTGTATACAGAACATAACCGGCAAAATATCAAGAGATCGAACAAACTTATGTGACATATATCTTCTCATAGCTTCAAATCTGTTTCTGAGAATTGTCAACAAAAATAAGGAGTATCTCCCATATTCATAATGATCTGCTAACTTAAAACAGTTGCTATGCATGTTTTTCACACTGACTTATGTCAATGGAAGAAGAATAGTTAGCTTGACTAATGAGGATAAGATGAATGTCTTTTTTAAAAGGTAGGTACTTGAAAATAGTTACTTTTGAATCTTTACCTTCAGATATTATGTAGAAAACCAGTATAATAGATAAATTGTGTACCTATTACCTACTTAAAAAAACAGATCTGGTTTTACAACATCCGCATTTCTTGCAATCGATGCTTACAGAAGCAGAAGTAAGTCAGAAGTAAGTATACACAGAATCGCAATAAAATTCAGTTGGATCTCGCATCGATGTCGCAAATCTGAGCATTATGAATCACTTTCGGGGTTATTGCAGGCACTTGCTTACGAGTGAAGTGCTGGTCAGAATAGCTAAATTCATTCATTTATTCATTCATATAAATATAAATAATGTTGGACAATCCACACAGCATCATCTAGTCCCAAGCTAAGCAGAGCTTGTGTTATGGGTACTAGATGACTGATATACGTAATACAATATTATTAAATAGATAGATCTTTTTACTATACATAGAAAACGACCAGAACCTCTAAACAAATAACTGCAGATCGTACAAATATTTGTCCCGAGGAGGGAATCAAACCCGCATCCTCCTGCGTCGCAGGCGGACCTTCACCCACCGCGCCACAGTGGTAGTCGTTAGCTAGTATGGGTTTGTGCAGTTCCAAAACGGTAAAAGTTCTCTTTTTTTACCGCTCACTTGTCAAAGTTGGCAATATTTTACTGTCAATTTGCAACTTCTTCTCTTCTTTGTCGTATTCTTCATTGCTAAAAGTCGTGCTCGTCCTGGAAAGCTTTCACGGAGACGCTGATGAACCGCTTCCACACTACTCTGTCTTTCTTTTGTTAAATATGCAACAGATCATTCAGTCTTACCATGTAAAGAAGTTCCTTACTGTATGAAAGTATAAAAAACAACAACTATTTTTAACTCGTTCTAAGACCTCAGCAATACGGATAAGGTGCGACTAAGCGATAATATCAATTGACAGAAGTATAGGTACGTGTGGTGCCGGCATAGAATTTCACCACCCTAACTCTTCCCGTGGGTGTCGTAAGAGGCGACTAAGGGAAACACACCGGGGGGCGGGCAGCAGCGCCTTCTGCAGAACAATTACACCAAACTGCGATCCCCAACCCGCATGCCCAGCGTGGAGATTATGGGCAATAACCCCCAAATAATGATGCCATCTATGGCGCTCATTAGGGGAGGCCTATGTCCAGCAGTGGACTATTATAGGCTGGTGATGATGATGTTGATGAAGTATAGGTAAGTAATAAACTGTATATTGCGAATAAGTTCACTGTACCATAAATATTTGATAGGAACAGGTTTTTTTCGACGTCATACGTCAAGAAAAGGCTTAAGAGAAGGGTCCTGCAAACCTTTGGATTTTTTACTTTCGAAAGTGATTTCAGTTGCACAACGTATCTTCCTTTATTGGGAGGATTTTAACGATCAGATTTATAGTCTTTATATGGATTGTCGTTTAATTTCTGCTCAATTTTAGCTTAGTCATAAAGGTTTCGTTTTGAAATTGCTTTAAAGGTCTACTTTTGTTTGGCTGTTGCGATTTTTCGACATTGATTTATCGATCGAAGACGAACAATTAAATTTTATGTTACTTTCACATTTTGGTATTATTGAGTTTGAATTAAAACAATAAAAGGTAAAAAATGGTTACATACGAAAATACTATATACGAGTATGTAAAGCTTGTATAAATATCGCAACAGAGGATGCGAATAAAATAAATACCTAGCTTACTTTTTGTGGCAAATAAGTAAAACGGCACAAGTTTCACGGAAAACATGTTAGACCATATAATTGGAGTTTTTGCCTTATTCTGTAATGTGGGTCTTGAGGAAGTGCAGTTGAGAAATAGATCATGGACCGTGTTCAGAGAATCATCAGAATATGTATTACTAACGTTAAATGACTCCGTTTAGGTACCGTTTACAAAGTAGAAGTTGTAGAATTGAGCGCCACAGATAGATTATTATTTCCTTATATAACACAAATAAAGAAAGCAATACAAACAGACATACTAAAAGTAGAGGGAGTATAACGGGCGGCCTTATTGCTATGAGCGATCTCTTAAACGTCATATATAGATATAAAATACTATATATACCACACAAAGAAGGATTGTATTTAACAACTTTGAAGTTGAATTAAAGTTGGTGGTAACAAACTGATAGCAATTTAATATAATGACAGCTGAAAAATCCCTCAAAATGCTTAAATATTCCTAATTGAACAAATAAATTGAGCATCTTGCTGAAGTTTGTCTGACAAAGACTCAAATAAACGCCTGTATTATCACATACTTATACCAGGAACTGCAGTTTTACCTTAAACAGGAAACAATAAAGTACTAAATAGTATTAACAGACAGGGATGAGCCTACGCAAATCCATAGCATGCACTTTTTATTATTGTTTTACGCAAATATACGAATAAAATACGAAGAAGGAATTGTTTGAATGGGTAAAGATATTGTTTTTTTACCAAAACCTTTTACTTTTATTTTCATAAAGTCGTCAACGTACATTGTATCTATGAATAGTTTGACGTTTTTTAATACTAATGAAAATACTAAAAAATATAAAAAGCATCCTATAGCTAATCTCAGGCACAACGTTGTCAGTCAAAAGGTGCAATAGGTTTTTTGTATGTATTTGTTATATCTATTTAACCATTGTGGTTTACGCTTCTAATATTTTATTTGTCCTCTTGCTTATAGTGTTATTGAATTTTTCGGGGTTGTCTTATTTTAGTGAAACCACAATTTTATAAATCATTTATATCTAAATTGCTTTAACCGATCATCTTTTTCGGAACTCTTTCGTACTCCATACGTGACACTGGCAGAGTCGTTAGGAAAAGCAAGCGTGGCAGAAAAAAAAAGAAGTTGAAATAACATATTAGATAGCTCTGGTGTCTAGATAAATCTTATTTAGGATTGAAGACTCTACTTACCATATAAAATGTCATCATCCATAAATGCTATCTATCTATAACTCAAAATTACTTTTATCCAGTCAGTCTATTGTGCATCTGAGATTGTCCATAGCGTTACTTAATTCAATATCTATTACCATAAGTCCTTAATAAATCTCAAATGGAGAAGAAATGCAAGGGCTCCGATCACGATTCCTGCTCTTTATTATGCGCATGAATAATTTGTTTTCATTAATGATTTATATATGATAAAGCATCAAGAAAAATCCACGATATCATCTATAGAATAATGTAATATGAATTTTAAAATGGTGCTGTTTATGCCATGATATGCTTTTAAATGTAATTTCTGATAAAACAAAACAGCTCCAAGTGGAAAATACAGTACAAGAACGTTAAAATACGACCACACAATTCGCAGTACAAAATTTATAGAGTAATGAAGAAATCAAGTATATTTTGCTGTGTAAAAACAACTTCGCAAGTTTTTACAAGCTAAAGAAAACTGGGTTGACCGACACCTAAATAACGTCGGTTCTCAAACTTTAAATATTTCTCGCCCAGAAAAACTTGATACCAACACATCATTCACTCATTCATTAACATCAATTGCTTTTCCATGAAAGGGATTTATTCCATTGGTCGACAAAAAGTCACCGCGTAATAAAGACATCAACGACGCCCGCGGTGCTAATGCATATAAACATTTTTTGTCCCTTTTCAACATTATAAATTACCTACAGTTTGGTACAAAGCAGAAATGATAATTTTATTTTCATGGAATTACGAAATGTCACCGTAAGACAAGTCTTCGTATTTATAGAACAACATTGACACGGCGTGAGTTTTTTAAAAGCTTTGTGTGAATAAAATGGGTACCAACTGAGGTACCAACGGAATTGCACCAGCTTGTCAGAGCCTCGATGTAATCTTCCGAAATTCCACAGATTCTTTATGTAAAAAATCAGTATGCTTTGATTTTAACTGCCAAATAAAAAGCGCTATTTAAATATTGTCATTATACACTGACCTCAGCGGCTTGCTAAGTGCGGTAGTCCATTACTGTCGTCCTCGCACTTTACGACTGTCATCTTTAGGGTTCCATACACGGAAAACCACAGAATCTTTTTTTGCTATGCGAAAGAAAAAAATGTAGCCACTCATTTTGTTAAGCACTTTTAAAACTAAACGCGATAGTATGTACCGTTTTGAAGATGTTTGACCGTATATCATACTAATAAGTAACGTGAAAACTACGGTATTAGGCTACACTATTGCACGGATAAAAATCTTGATCTGGAATAACAAATGTTGTTTCACTATAAATACTCTTTATTTCCAAAAAGAGTACGAAGCCGCATTCAAAATCTGGTCAGCTTTGCATATTCAAAAAGGCCACATACCTCGTTGTGAGAAAACGATTCGAAAATTCCTAACATAATTGTTATTTTTCTTCTGTTATTAATAGCTTCCTGTTCAAAAACCTACTTAATAAAGCCACACCATATATCCACCTGTTTTAAAAACTACTAAAAATCCTTTCGAGTTTTGTCGGCGGACAAATATTTACCCAATGCCCAATATTAAGCAATAATCGCGAGCCCATTAAGAAATGAATGAATATGGAGCAACATCCTGCCGGAAACCAGTCGGCTAATAACTGTGATGGGTCGATAACGAACCAAGTATTTTTATTATAATGTATTTTTAGTTTATTTTTATAATAATATGTAATAACTAGGAAGTTCGGTTCACATGAAAAAATCTGCTTTCGTCCCATATTGTATGCCGTTGTCGGCCCCTAAGATTATTTTTCAGATCACACCAGGGTTCGAATGTCTAGTTACTGAATTCTTAAGGAACCTTTTATTGTTTTTTATTTAAATTTCAGTAGTATTTATAAAGCCCAAGCTATAGGGCTGTTGGATTCAATGTTAGTTTTACCGAAACATTAACTAATCTAGAAGCTTTCATTTAACATTCCAAACTATCAACATCACGAAGCTAGGTAGCTATTTAACATACTAATCTTTGATTGTTAACATGATGCTTCAAACGATACCGCTTACCCATCAAACCACAAACCAAACCCGTCTTTATCTAATCTACAAAAAGTTTATATTGCATTGATGTATAAAAATCGTGCTTACAGTAGCCGAAATCAAGGGTCAAAAAGATCAAGAGTGATCGAAAACTGATATTACTGTGAGTGACGCATGCGTGAATGAGATATTAGTGGCGCAAGAGTGGTGAAACTGGCTGTACACTGCTGGACAACGTATTAATAATGTCCGAGGTCCAGAACAATTCACATCAAATGAATCTTATTAAATAGACACAGAACACCTTAACGGTGGTGACAAATCATTGTAAAAAGGATTTTGCTTAAGATAATATGCATGATATGAGGGCTTTTCATGCATATTATCTTAAGCAAAATCCTTATTGTCAAATCATAGCTGCATGTTTTTAAAATTCGTCAGATAAAAATGTATAAGCTAATACTGTTTCAGTTGGCAAAATCTAAATTAAATTCTCTGTAAAGAAACACAGGAGTGCATAAAAACATGCATTTTAGCTAGTTATTTGTTGGTGTGTGAGTCAGTGAGTCTTTTAGTCTGCTCTTATATGCATGTCCATATATTGCACCCGAAGTATACGCAGTTAAAACAATAGATGCTCTCAGACCTTGCACTGTATACTCCGCATACCTACTTATTTGAATTCGCTATCTTGATGGTACACTTGATTGCATTGACATTGTGTTCTGAAGATCTCGACCAACTTTCGATTGTATTTCTTTATTTTTAAACTGGTATACGCTTTACACTGGCAGCCTTGCGTAAGATGATTCTGCTTATATGCGGTGGCTTTATATCTAGTAGGTATCATTATATCGGTCATTTATTATAGTTGTCTTCTGGACCTTCGTGATATACCGTCGACCACATCTTCAATTTCCATCATGAGAGACCGTGGTCAAATGTAAGTCTATCTATACTAATACAGTAACCCTTAGTTGCATTAACCTAGCATTCTTACTTTCCGAGATTTTTTTTTTCTTTGAGTGACCCGGATTCATTGCTCTCGAGTGTATTATAAAGAGGAAATTTTTTATTGTTTGTTTGAATTTAATATTGAAGCTATAAAATATTTTCAAAAAAGTTAGGGGTCCGCATGAAAAAATAAATTTTTGTAAAATACCCGTGCGAAACCTATAAAAGCTATAAAAAAAGTAATCTATTGCGAATAACCTCTATGAATAACAACAAAAAAAAAAGAACTAATACTATTTTCGATTCTCTTAAATAAAATCAAAAATTTGATCTTAAAAAAAACTGTAACGGCTTTTTGATTCTGTAGTGCAAGTTCTTACTCGGCTTTCATAGCCTTTTACGAAAATTTATCTACTAAAACGAGGTTCAATTCCCACACCAACCAATATTATAATAATTCAGCTTTCCTTCCATTTCACTTAGGTACCTTATTAATTTAAGACATCCCAATACCGTTCAATACTATCTCTTTAATAAATAAATTAACCTTTCGGTGAAAATATCAGTCATTCGATTGCTTTAGTGAAAGTTTGTTAATATGAAATCTGCATTATATCTAGTGAAGTTGTGTTAAGGTGCAATAAGGTACTTTCTCAGATACATATTTAGACTTAAATAGTAGGTTTATGGTATTAAAAATTCATAATTTGCTGCAACATCAGCAAAAACTAAACTAAACGACACATCCTCCACGTGTCGTTTAGTGATGACAAACTCAAAATCTTGTAAAAACTATCACCACGTTCAAAAGAAACAGGATCGTTGTCATATTACGAAAAGTAGTTACTCTAGATCAGTTAGGAGCGCTGCAAGCCGCGAAATCTTTAGGAAGGACTTGAAAGTGCCTCTAGTTAGTTTTTTAGGAACCCATTTGCAAAACTTAAATAGTAGTTGAATGTATTAGAAACCATCAGTAGGCCAAGCACGGGGATTGTTCTCTAGGGTAGAATAGACAATAATGGCATCGCATCGCCATACATTGCGTACATTATTGAAGTTGAAGAAATTAATTTCAAATAATTTACGCATTCGGTGACAAAGTGACGTTATTTTTCTCTATTCTACCTTAGACAAGAAAGCTTGTGCTTGCCCTACAGCAGTGATACAATTGATACAACTTTTGAGACGACAATTTTTGAACGTGCGATCAAAAGACGCGGTTGAAAATCCGTAGAAGCCGCGAAATTCAACTACTCAGACCATTAAAATTATCTCCTGGATACGTCAGCTCTAATCTCCTCAATAAGGCTTCGGTACACGTGCAGTTTAACAGGATTTTGCGATGATTCTGCCCACCGGTGCGTATTTGTTTGAGTTTGCTCGACTTCACTTGCATATTGGGTTACGGTATGGTTTAAAGGACTGGGAAAAGTTCGCTTAAGAAACATAATTTTCTCGTCCCTTTCGTATATCTGCCCAGACTTATATTATTGTTTGTTCACTTCTTATAGTAGATCCTAAATATACTTCTATTTTGTGAAATGCGTTGCAGAAACTAGACAACTTTACCAACTAATTTATTGTATTTTCTAATAGTAAAAGTCAAGCTGTTTGTTTGAGTAATTTTAAACATTTGGACATACCTTATACGGATCTAATGGCACTTACAAATCACAATAAAACATCGCATAATACCTTCACGTGTGAATATGCCTTTATACCGCGTCGCACAATAAATAAGAAGCTCTTTGAACTCGCCGCTTCTTAAATTAAGGCACTCGACTCATTCGGGCCAATTAAGCGAGAAAAGTATCGCATTCACGAAAAACCTCAAAAAACCTCAATGTTACACTGTTTAAGGCCTCATCAAAATTTTTCACTTTCATTGTTTCATCATATTCGTCATGATACTGCCCTTTTTCATGTTAATTGCGATCATTATGAGTTTTGTAAGTATTATATTGAGTGTTATATACTATTTGAAGCTTCTTCAAGGTGTTCAGGATTATTAATGGTGTTTTTTACCGAAATTCTACAGTTTTGGCACCTAAATGAATTTTAACGGTGTTTTTTACCGAAATTCTACAGTTTTGGCACCTAAATTATATTATGACTTGCTAGAGCCCTCGCAAGGTTTTTAATCATTAAATAAATAATGCTGGATAGTCCACACAGCATTATCATATACATCCCCAATCTAAGCAGAGCTTGTGTTATGGGTACTAGATGACTGATATACTTAATACAATATATTACATAGATAGATTTTTTTACCGTACTAACAACCAACTAAACAAACAGAACATCCGGAACAAATATCTGCAGATCGTTTAAAGATTTATCTCGAGGCGGGACATGAAACCGCAACCTCCTGCATCGCA